>JAFFZR010023256.1:659-12289 GCA_018397195.1 Lethrus apterus | reverse complement strand
TCATAAGGTTGCACTAAAAAAATTCTGAGAAAAATCGATCTGAAAATTGAATAGTGATATTATCCTAGATAACAAATAATTCAGACCATGAGCGGTACGTAACTTTCTTGTTGAAGTAGGTACCTTTCGTTTTTATCTTAAAACCTTTTAGCATATTGAATGATCAAGATACCATGATAATAATAGTAATAATAATGTTCAGCTCGATTTTTCTCAGAATTTTTTTATGCAACCTTATGACTTTTTTGCACGATCATAAAGGGTAGAAAAATCACTATCGGATTCCACTAAAAAAAATTTATGTCGTTATTTAAATTTTTTTGTGATGACGTCATAACTACAAAACAACTGAAAGTCGGAAGATGAATCGCACATATTAAAGTGTATTTTTGAAATCAAAAATCGAGCTGTTTCAGCGTTTTTTAAAAAACCGGTTGAGTTCGTTTTTATTTTAAATATTCCTTACTTTTTGTCCTCACTGTATATCTTTAGTAGGTAGATCGCGACATCATTTTTTAAGAAAAATAGTAAAATAGTCGATCCTATATATCAAAAAACCCAAAAATTGTATTAAATTTTTTAAATTTCAACGTAAATGTAAAATTTACAAATATAATAAAAATATATACTATTATAAATCTTTAAAAACTCTTTATTCTTTGGCATATTTCTTATTTGAGTGGGGTTTAGTCGGCGCAGTTTTGTTTATTTCCGATGCCCACGCATACCTTGGTACTGATACGTGTGGTATAAATCAAAATGATCTTTACGAATCTTAAACATAAGACAAGTTTATGACACATAATTGACAAAAAAAAAACTTAATCTTTCCAAAACTCGGGACTTTTTTAAAACGCCGCGGGACAAATTGTTAAAAATCGGGACTGTCCCGCCAAAAGCGGGATGTCTGGTCACCTTATAAATGAAGCATGTCCTATGGAAGAGACATCAGTTATGTAAACTTAAGTTTAAAAATATATATTATAGAACACTCCACAACTATTTACAATAAAATCATTAAGTATTTTTAAAAACATCTCACTTGTGTACCAAGGATTTTATATGATGGATAATACTACTATACCAACGAGCTAATGTGTTTCTCACTTTGATGTTCTCGGAATCTACATATCGGTTATACCAATGGATAATCACAGCTTCGAATAGTAAACTATTTATGTCGGTACGCGGATCGGAAAACAAGTTTCCCACAAATGTAAATAGAAAAACATCATAATAAAATATTCAGATTGTGATGTTCGATTACTAACTAACCGGAATTAGCTTTTTCAAATCAGGGTTGGAATATGAGGAATTTTATTTAGTTAGATTAATAGAGTAAGTACATATTAAATACGTAGTACAATAACAACACAAGCAATAATCAGAAAAATCGGGAGAATTTTGAATATAGAGAAGGTAATAATCAATCAAAATTCTAATCATGCTTGAAAAATTTTCAAATTATTCTTAGAAAGTATATACACAATAATAATATAATAATACACAAAATGACAACAGATTTTTTTATCAAAATTTTGTATTTTATAATCTTATAAGGTAATTAAAAAAAAAAGGAAAATAAGATCATGGCTCTAAAATTATTATGTATCGTCCGTCAACGTATTCGACAAAAGTTCCAGGCACTGATCGTGTACGTATTGAAATATAAAACCGATCGATCGAAAAACAAATAGATGAGCTCAGTATTTTGACCATAAAGTTTTCAATCGGGTATTTTAACCAGAAACGAAAGAAGACCAAATGATTCTTAAAATGTGTTTTGTTTTTAATAAATTTCCGCTATATAATAAAATATTTTTAACAAACACAAAAATAAACTAATCAAATAACTCAAAGACAATTACATTCACCACCAACTTTGCACCAATTCAATCAGTAGTATCAACTGAACGCATAAGCTGAAAAACTATTCTATGTGAAGAAAAAAAAATGGGCAATTATAGGATTGCAGAAAATCTATCTGCAAAGCAGTATTTGCAAAACTGTAAATGCGATGTTAAAATGAGATAGACAGGTCATGGAGAAAGGTGAAGAAAGGCTTCAATAAAGCTCAATTTCTCACACTGACAAGAAAACTTGCATTTCTTGAATCGTTCGTTATATAAAGTTACAAAAAACATTATGTAGTTTTGAAAAGGCAGATTTCTGGGAAACGCGACGTTCACAAAAAAAAATGATCAAAATCGCCTCCCTTCTGAATACATTGTACACAAACGTAGCGCAGCTTCAACATTCTGTCATTCTATCTTGTCTACGTTTGCATCCAAATTGTACGTAAATATCAAAACAAGGGAATTTAAATTTTGTCAAGGTGTGAGAATTTATTTTTCACATATAATTTTTAAATATACGGCAAAACTACAAATAACAGAATAACATTATTTATTCTATTAGTAATGGGGAACTTGGATGTTTTATTAATGATACCCATTAATTATATCTTATTTCACATAAATAGGTAAAATTAATTATTAAAAATTATCAAATATTAGGCGCACGAAAAACGATAGGTTGTGATTTTCAAGCGTCTGAAAAACCATCAATAGAGAATACTCAACGCAAAGTAAACAGAGTAAGAGCAAAAGGATGATCGCAATATGTATTTGTGTATGTCCGATGCGTCACGTCACGGTTTAGCGGGAAATTCTAATTTCATTATTTTTGTATTTTTAATGTTCTATCCATTTGGAAAATAAAAAAAAAAAATGTGCAAGTTCGCCATTATTTATTGATTATATTTCTTAATATAATATTTTAAAAGCAATGGAAAATGACAAGATGATATATAAAGAATGGCAAATGAAAGTCATGGTTGACCTACAATAGTTCGACACGACGTCATAAATCATTTAAAATTGCAGAGAATGACGTAAAAGTTCTGCAGTTAGTGGAAAAGAGACGGACAGACATGTAATCAAATTAAGAACTTTGATACACCAACGACAGTCTTCAAGTTTAAGGTGAAACTTCACGACTACTACACTTTGAAATAGTTCAAGATTTCATTGAAATTGAAACATACTGTTATATAAAGAACTTACGCGTTTGTTACAACAAACTGATTATAGTTTTATGTTTCATAATATTATTACAAAAAGCTACATTTGTGGTAAATATCAAAATACTAACCAATATTTTTGAGGTAAATTGGAAATCAATTATTGGATGACTGAAAATTTTTAAAAATTGATCTTTTAAACGCCATTTATTATAATAACATTAATAACACTTGCAGTATTTGCGAGATTTTCGCTCCCTCTTTCTAATCCGTACTTTTTTCCGCCCTCTTCTACATCAAAATCTTGCCATCGTCTATTCCACACCTACATTCCCTCTAACATTGTAGTCGCACCCTATAAACACACGTCTTTATATTCTCCAAATTTCTGTTACCTGTTCTGTCATTTCAGATATTTCGTCCTATTTACCATTTACCATCTCTATCTTCTAGCATTCCATCCCTCTCTATTTTCTACATTTAGACAAACACTATCAGTCTTTTTTTATTAAATCAATTTCTCTATTGTAATGTCCGTAATCGGCAGTTTGTCACGCTCCTCTATAAATTTCGAAGGATGCTTTCAAAATTTCCGATCCATTTAATTTCGCCCTTTCATTAAACACATTTAGTTTCTTCCGTACATTTTCAACCTGTCCTCTCGCCTTTTTAAACTACTGCATACTTTCAGTTTTTCATCAAAACCATCAATTTTCATTCTAATGACCTTGTAATTCATCAGTACTTCTCACATGTGTTAGCTTTACTCTATATCTTTTTTATATACTGCCAGCACTTACATCTTGTTCCATTTTCTTCAATTTTTCTGTTTTATTTCATCGTGTGTCCATAATGCCTCACTGGTTTGGTGATTTTTTCATTGCTCCCACAGCCTCTTTTATTTTCATTTACGTCAATATAATATTGCTACTGGGAACTTTATCAATTTTTATTCTTAAAGGCAATGGAATCTAATTCCATCATAATTGTTATCAATAAAGATTGAATTGTATATTTTTCAAATAAGACACACCCTAATAAATTTCAAACATCTGTTGCACGCCAAAAATAAATTGAAAAGTAAAAACTTGTGGTAATATCTCGAGGATTCATAGCAATTTTCTTCAAATATCACTTCAGAAATGTCTGTTTTTCCCTTCAAAAACTTACTCAGACTTGACAAACTGGTTATTTCATCCAAGCAACTGAAAACATGACATTAATTCCTACTTTCGATGCTATGAATATCTCATATACACAAATATTTGTGAAAAAATGAATAATCATTATTAAGGTATAAACTCAACATAAGTGACCTTAGTTTTTCAATACGCCCTCATTTCATTTTTTAAATAAAACTTTGTCGTTTATTTAAGCATATGATGACTTGAAATTTAATAAAATAATAAAATAAAATTCAATAAAATCGGTAATAACGTAATAACATAGTATTTTTAAATTCAAAATAATATAATATTTGTGTAACGTGCACTCTTAAAAATATAAATAAAATACTGCTTATTTGTTAAACACAAAGATTACATAAGTGCTACATCTGTTTCACTAGAATTCATGTCTTATTATATAAGGGTGAAAAGCAAGTAAATGAAAGGAAGGGACAGGATGAAATGTAGGTGTAGTAGGGTAGGGTATATGTCAAGTGTGGTTTGCAGGAATGCTTGGCGTCACGGGCCGTTGCGAGACGTCAGCTGATTGCATAATAACAAAGTGGGCGGTGCGCGGTGATCATGTGTCAAGTTCAAGGGCGGTCCTTGCATGTTCAACTACACTAACAATTAAAAATATAGGTGATACATTCCTATTAATATATAAACATCAATATTAATTCTAAATATAATTAAACCAAACAAGTTACAATTGACATTTCTAACAAATAGGTGTATTTATTGCTAAATGTTTGTTTCAAATATGTGTAATTATAAAATTTGTGCCAAGACAAGCATCACCATTCTGAATGATTTTCTATGGTGTAAAATAAAATAAATATCACTCAACATTAATACTACAAATTTTGATTATATACAAATTATATTTACGTTCATTTTTATCTATAAAAATAAAATCATATTTAGAGCCTGCGATTTAAAAAGTCACACAACAAAAAAGTATTCCTATAACATCGAATGTACGCGTCGTGAGATATACTTTGATATGGGTTGAAATGTCAGAAAAGAAAGACGAAAACGAAGGACCATGGTTGAAAATGATACAGATAAGAAAACAAGGATCTCAAATGTCTATCAGTCTGTCAGTATTAAAAATAATAAGTAAAAATAGAAGAAAAATGACAAGGCGGAATAAACTAACAGGGAGAATAATATAAACAAAAAGATAAGGCAAGCTAACAAGACACACATAATCTTTTATTTCAGTTTGACGCTCAAGAAAACAGCTACTCGGATTACGTTTTCCTATTTCTTCCAACGCTGCAACTCTAACCACAAAATACGGCCGTGGTCGCTAACAAAAGAGCGACTTTGTCATTGGGTTTGTCTGCCATAGATTGGACGAAATAAAAAAATTCATCAACTATTGAATTTTAACAAATGAGAGCTGACTGGTCGAATTCAAAATTCGCAAAAATGGAAGATGCTTTCCCTAATTTAAATTTTTGAGTACGAATATTTTGCTTCACTTGATCATTAAAGCAAATAAACACGTTGAAGACTTAAATGTGCACACATCATACAAATCCATTGGTATCTACCACAAACATCGCCGTATTTAGGTTAGGGTTAGGCAACTCTCTCTGCCACAATCATTGCTGCCTATTTCGTAAAAGAGTTCCATCATTAAATATATTTATATATATATTATTCCATACAGAGATATAAAAAACTATAAGAAAAAAAATAAAATACTAAAATTGAAGCTATTTTCCTAATGTTATTTTAAAACAATACCTTGAGTACTTTTATCGTGAATGACCAAATAATAAGTAGTTGTAGTTGCTCGCTTAAAAACAACACGCAAATTCAACATTAGGGTAATACGTTTTATTCAAAAAATGACATACAATTTTATATTATCATCAAACAATTTTCAAATATCTAACAACATAAATAAATGGAATTTCAATTTGCCGCTTTAAAGTAATTAATTAGCATAAAATCCTAGACCATATAAATCGCACCTGCTGGTTAATGTGGTATAGAAATCGAGGGTAGAAGACTTTCTCATAGGTTTTTACGTATTATCTTATAAGTAGGAATATTATAACATGTTTCAATAATGAAGTTTATGTAACGTATTAAGCAATATGTGAAACGTTTTGAAATTTGGCGCGCAAATGTCTACAATAATTTATCAGTGTTTCGAAGTGTCATGTATACTCGAAGGCCTTATAGAATACGCATGCGCACATAACCACCTGGCACAAGGAGAACACAAACCAAGCCAAGAGAAAGCTTGACTGAAGCTAAACTGTCTAGAAATACATGTGCATTGGTTAGATAATAAATTTATTCTAGTAGTTATCATTTAATAAATTGAAAACAATCACAAAATAAAAACATTTTGTTTTTATAAAAGAACAAGTGCCGCTTTATTTTTGCAATCAATAAATAAAAATTAAAAACTCAAAACAAAGAAATAAAAATTGATAATTAAAATACAAAGTCAAACAGTTGATTTATACTTACAAAGTCTTAAATTTCAATGTGAAATAGTAGTTAATTGTTTTAAATAATCAGTGGATGTAAACAAAAATATCAATGAATAAATGTATAAAAAAGACCTACACAATTATTTTTAAAACATTTTTGCGTTTTTAAACAAGTCAAATACAAAAGACACCGTATAATGAATATTTACTATTTGTGGAGCAGTGAGCCAATGGTGAGGTGTTTCATATAGATAGGATATAAAACGCCGATTTAGTTACACAAATATACATTTCGAAGTACCAGTAAACAAAACGCACGTGGCCTTGTCTCCGCCCATATATCCTGATTGGCCAACACAATTAAATTACTTGATAAATACGAATTATTTTTGTGTAATGTAAAAATAATTACAAAGAAGTTGTTTATATTGATAGTTGCTTAGTAATGGAGCATTAAGTAATTCGTATTTTACAATTTACAGTAACCGCCGCAGGGTTGACAACGAACCACGTAGCTATCATCGAGCCTACACAATGGAATTCCTTCCTGCTAATGTATAATAACACCGAACGCTACACGTGGTCGGCTGTCAAAAAGACGAACGAAACAGTTAAGCACCATTTTCCTCGGCCAAGATGCCGTAATATCGAGGAGCGTAGTGCGCTATTACAAAGCAATTTCTGTATATAATCGTACTTACCGTGGACTGGTTACGGTAAACAGACCCCGGTGATGCACCAGGAGCCCCAGGTGTACTATATGGTGCAAGTGGCTTTTGTGGCGGCCAACCTTGATTATACGATTGTTCGGGGTGGCCATAGCTATTCTGGTATCGATGCATAGGATTCGAACTTTGAAGCAGCTGATTTAACGTAGGGGTCGGTCCCGTCGGTTGAGAAATGGTTTGGCCGGATAATAGCCGCTGCTGTTGAGTAAACGAAACCCCAGGAGGCTGTTTAGGTCCTCCGAAACCCTGACGCGCACCAAACGAATGAAGGCCCCCGTCACTATTAAGCATGTCTCTGTTGCCGAACGGGAAACCGTAACCGTGCCCGTCACCAACCGTAGGCCCTTCAGTCACCGCCACCGCCGATGGTGTATAAATGCCGGGTTCACTAGCATGCCCCATTTCTGAATCAGTAAGGCCCTGTTCGCCGCCACCACCACCGTCTTGTCGATATTGACTCATATCTAAGCCAAGGGTTTTGGAGCCGGTATTTTTCGTTTTAGAAACCACTACACTGCAACCTCCTCGAACACTACTCTTATCGGTCCCATTTTGCAACAACGAATTCCGCACGTTCAGATGCTGATCCGGCTGCACTTTTTCACTATTCACATCATTTTGTTGCTTTTCGGCCTGCGTTGCAGCCATGTTAAGAAAAACGGCTGCGATCTAGCACAGGCAATCGTTGCCAACACCCCGCCGTTATAGTGAACAACCGATGCTTTTCTTCATTTTGGTGGCTAAATTTGCACACACAGCGACGTAAACACATAATAGATTAGTCACTAAACCACTATTTCAATTCTGTAAATATATAAACCCACAAAACTTTTTGAATAATCCAAAATGATGGACACATCTGACACACAACTTAATTCCGTATCTACTCCAATAACACGAAAGGAGGTTATGGGAAAAGGTTGTATATTCCTACGCGAACATATTATGAGGTAATTAATCTCAACATCACTGCATTAAAGTATAAATAATTATCTTAAGACATCAATCATACAATTTTTAAACACAAAACAGTCGTAACATAATTATTTGCCAGCAAATTTTAAAACATTTCTTAAAAACGAAGTACTACTTTTTATTATACTTAGACAAACACCGCAATGGCGCTACATGACAGAATTGAAACGTAAACGCGGTTATATTACCAATGAGAAATACGCGCCAAATTCAAAATTTGCGACAATGTGCGTAAGACGTACGTAAAAAATAAACAATCGCACCATAAACACAAAAAACAAGTTTTATTTTATTTATCTCTGTATACGGAATCTCGATAATGCAAGCCCAATGTGCATTGTTTTGTTGCCATTCGCTGTAACGATTATAAACGTGGAAAACCTAATCACTAATTAGAATTGTAGTCGCAAATATTATCTCTCAAATAAAATTCCATGCCTAAGATTTTTACTTTAGTCCTTGAGAATTAATCATCAACTATTCACTTATTAACGATTATTTTTTAAGTTTATACACATTACGTATCACCAATGACTCATTATCATAACACAAAACCATAAAAATTTTGATGTAATCCCATTTTCTGTGTTAATAAAATATACACGTTTATATACATTTATATAAACGTTTTGGTAGTTAATAAGTAGTTTAATTACAAAATTATCGGCTATGTAAAATGTATCTATAAATAATAAAAATCACAAATACATTTTTTTTATTGTTATTCTTCTTTTATCTGAAAAAAAACTTTTAAAGCAAATAAAACGTATAGGTATTTCTAAAAAATTTTTATTGTGTTGATAAATGAGAGATAAGAGTAAAATTTTTCATAAATATGCTTAACTAATCTTAATTTCAAATTATACATTTTTAATATTATTATTATTCACTTATAAGAAATATTTCAATAAATTACTAAATAACATCATAAATTTATGTAAAAGTAGAATGTTAAAAAATCTAAACTATACAGCAAAAACATTAATTGCAGTTATATTTTTAAAGCTATCAGTGCAAGTATTAATATCCAAATGCATTAAACAGCCAAATTAATAAAATACTATAAATATAAATTAAAGTGATATATATAGAAAAAATCTATTTATCATGATGATCCAAATTCATTCATCCATTTTTCATATTTATCCAAATCCTCTTTAGAAACACTTTTATTGTTTTTAAGAATGGCCTCTTCAAAATCACGGCAAGTCACAGGTAAATCTAATTCTTCCTTGGGTAACTGTTTAATCTGATCCCGTTTCAATCCAGATATTTTGCGTCTCATAAACATCATTGATGCATCTCTACAAACATTCGTGATATCTGCTCCTGAATAACCATTTAATTTTCTTGCTATTTTACGTAAATTCACATCAGGATCAAGTTTAACTTCTCTCAGATTGATTGTTAAAAGTGCTTTTCTTCCTTCTTCTGTTGGTAGTGGTATATATATACGTTTCTCTAATCGCCGACGTAATGCTTCATCAATGTCCCATGGGAAATTCGTAGCTGCTAAAACCATCACCACTTTACCTACTTCATCATTATTTGCAGTTATTCCATCCATTTGTACTAATAATTCAGATTTTACACGTCGTGACGCCTCATGTTCTGATGCTGACCCACGTCTCGAACACAAAGAATCAATTTCATCAATAAAAATTGTACTTGGTGCATAAAACCTGGCCTATATTTGAAATTGAAAATAAACAATCTTAAAAGTAATAAATATTATATACAAACCATTTCAAAAAGTAATCGAACCATTTTTTCCGATTCACCACGGTATTTTGAGGTTAGAGTAGATGATGACACATTAAAAAATGTTGTTCCACATTCAGTTGCAACCGCTTTCGCTAACATAGTTTTTCCCGTTCCTGGGGGACCAACCATTAACACACCTTTCCATGGTCTTCGAATACCTTTAAGTAATCATACTGTAAATAACTACATATGACATTAATAACTATGAAAGAAATACCCTTAAAAAATTCAGGCATCCACATAGGTAAAACAACAGCTTCTTCAAGCAAACGCTTTGCTTCATGTAAATCGGCAATATCATCCCACTTTATGTTTGGATTTTTCTGGAGAATATCTCTTTCCAATATATCTACTAATTCTCGTTCCATGCCATGACATTCGAACTTCCTTTCTTCTTCCTGTTCATTCTTTTGTGATTTATCCATATTTTCAACTTCCTTTTGACTTTTTTCTTGTTTATTTGGATCTGTTTTTTCAGACTTTGAAGATAGTGGACGTTCATCTTTTTTATATCTGCTTGATCGAATTGGCTCAGATTTACGTCCAGTGTTTGATGATGTAGCACGAGTCATATTCCTCCTTGTATCTCCTTTTTTTGGAGGAAGTTGTCTTGTTTTGGAAGGCCCGTTACTATAAAATAAAAAATCACAATATATATATATGAGACAATAAATGATAAACAGTCAGGTCCAAAAGTATCCCCCCCCCCATGATAATTTTTTAACTGTCGCAACTATCGTTATGAGAAAAAACACAAAAATTCAATTCCATTTTCGGTGAAACCGGATGCGATGTCAACTTTCTTATTTTAAATGGAACACCTGTATATTTTGACGTTTTTGGAAAGACAATGGAGAGACGAATCCAACGAATCCAACTTTAATTTGAAAAGTAACAAGATGGCAACAATAACTTTTCTGCTATTTTCTTTACGCGTTCCTTAGTCAGCCATAAGGAAAAACATTTTTAGTGTTAAATAACAAGAAAAACCATTAATAGAATTTACTAACTAATCAGCTACAAAACAAATAAAAGCAAATCTTTAATACGAAGTTCTGGCGAATTTTGCTTTAAAAAAATAACATATTACAGAAGAGTCATTGCTGCCTCTTGCTACTTTTCAAATTAAAGTTGAACATATGCGATATATCATTAGGGGATACTTTTGGACCGCACGGTATATATGGTATAACATTATGTGGAATATAGGTATAATAAAACAATTCAAACCGATTGTAACCATGATCTGCAAGCACAGGACTTGACCAAACGTCGGGATCATTCAATGGTGATGTATAGTCTAAAGATAGAATTTCATTAATATCTTTAACTGGTTCATCTCTATGCAGCCGTCTTCCCAAAGGTATATCAACATTTGTATCCAGTCGGAAAACTTGTAATGTATTTTTTACACCTTTTAGCTGGTCGTATTCATCAGCCACTTTCCTTTGTACCTACAGTTTATAGATTATTTACAGTGAAATAAAAATAAGTTTTATTTACCTGTTGCCATTTA
>JAFFZR010023254.1:0-12498 GCA_018397195.1 Lethrus apterus | reverse complement strand
TTTTTTTACAGCAACCGATTAGTTATTCGACTTAAATTTTACTTTATGACAATCTTGGATATTTATATTTATGCGTAATATTTTTATTAATGTCATATTTTAATTCATTTTTGATAAAGCGAGATTTATATGAGTGCATGTTTCCCATAAGCTTCAATACAGAGTTGCCGGCCACCTTAAATGCGCAATTTTTTTATTTTTTTCGAAAAAAATCTGTAAAATAGTACTTTACCTCTAGACGAAAAATATTCAAAAAATTCTAAATTAAAAAAATAACTTATTTTGAAAGTTTTTTTTAGTGTTGCATATAAGCTACAACGCGCATTCAAGAATATATAGTCAGGAAAAAATTTTTAAAAAATTCCCTTTTTTTCTTTATCTTTCAACTGTAGGTTTTCATTTGTGGGTTCTGATAACGTAGGATTTTTACTGGTAACATTACTTTTGCTAGGTGGGAAGAACAAAACATTGTTCTGTCTGTTTTCAGATAAAAAAAAAAAAAAATCAAGGTTTTCGTCGGTCGGAAATAAATTATTGATTGTAATATTATCGCTTTCTAGGCGTGAATCAGGAAAAATTGCTAGTGGTATAGTGTCACTGTCATAAATTTCATCGTCAATTTCTATTGGTAATATGTTATCAAAGTATGTAGGGAAAATTTCTTCGTCCTCATCAGAATGCTTCAGTCCGTCTTCACTTACCTCTAACAAATTATTAAGAACATACTGCAGCTCATTTTCTGTCAGCAGTTTATTTTTTCCCATTTTTTCTGCATAAAAATAAAATAAAGTAAGTGGGTGTAGCTTATAAGCAACAACGGCAACAGTAAAATTTGATGCTCCAACGCGCATTGTATCAGATATGCAACGCTCTTTTCAAACACCCACAAAAAGTAATTCATATACTTTTGTAGCAAATAATACAATATGTAGGTAAAATTCAACTTAGGAAACCATCAACAATTTTCTCGTACGCTTTCCCTGCTAACTAAAGCTCAGAAAAATTGAAATAAAAGCGCAAATCTCGGTTTATAATTGACACATGTTACTGCGCAAATGTCACTGAATTAATTGGACCGTACGGTGCCATCTATTATTTTTAGGTATAACTACCACACCGTTAATGTTTGTAAATGTTCGAGAACTATAAAAAAAAATGAGTTTACAACCGAATATCCGAAATACATAGTTATTTATGAAGCGTAGCATATATGCTACATTGCGCATTTAAGGGTTAATACACTTATCTGGGTCATTTGTACTTTAAGTGTTAATTTGCAATTATTTTCAATTGAGATAATTACATAATTTACATGCACGATTTATTACTATAAATAATATTTGTTACTGTAAATATTTATTAAGACTATATTATCATATAAAAATGGATTAATTAAACAAGACAATAATATATTATTCATATTACAACCATTTTTCCACATCAAAACATCTTTCCAATTATAAACATAAATATAAAAACAGCATACATTTCTTAAGAGACAAAAATCCATGATACATCGTTTGCTACAATAACAAAATATTTGAATTAACAAAAATAATAATTAATTTCCACAAAACATTGTTAAGGAAATGCTTTATTGTATAGTTGACTGAATTTAAGCGTAACTGTTCTAAAATGTTCAACAATTGGGTTAACTTCCAAAGATGGACCTAGTTCTTCTAAACCAATGACAATTGTTTTTAAAACTAGTAAAAAATCTTTAAGACGGGTAAACTCTTCCCCACTTTTGAGACCATTATCATTTATTATTGCGCTTATAATTCCATGGCGGTAAAAATCAGCAGCGTAACTATTTAACTTTCTTGATAAATTGATGGTTGGAATTACTTGAATATCTGGACATATCTGTAAAATTATAAGTAAACTGTAATACCTCACATGAAAATTTTTATGTTTAAACATTATGGGTTTGGGAGATGGGATTATGATCAAAAGTTATCTCTAAACACATTACAATTTATGATAAAATTAATAAAGAAAATATGTAAATGTACAAAGATGTAACAAACCTCATGTCTGATGTTGGTGATCATGTTCTTTGTGAACAAATCATTGTCACCTAATCCAGAAAGTGCAATAAATGCCGAACAAACTTTTGTTGGAAGACAAGTTTGTTTAATGATATCAGACAAAGATCCTGGAAACAACCAACTGTACTATAGAAGAAAATATGTAATAAATTTACCTATCGTATCATCCTCCTTATGGTCATATATAGGCTGGATTTTAACTTTAGATAGGGGTAAAGTATCATCAACACCAAGTTTATTAGCCAAATGTTTTGCAATGCTTAAAAAATATTGACTGAAGATAAATTTCACTTCATCATTATATTCTTTTAAAGCCTGCAAAATTTATGATAAAATATGTATCTACGTATCAAATACAAAACTTTACATTTAATATAACTTTAGGTAATGGTTCAAGTATCACCTTGGAGTTATTATAGTTTTTATGAAGTACTGTTTTGTTTAACCTCAAGTTTGTAAATAAATGGCAAATGATTATTATTAATGACCAATGAATGTCAATATGATTATTAGTTTCATTTATCAACTTCCTTAATGCTCCTGAGCGCAATAAATAGGCAAAAGCAAAATTTGCTGGCTCATGATAATGCAGATGTGTAATAACACCAGTAAAATTTGTAGGTATTCCGTTTGTCCCAATTATTTCCTTTAAACAAAAAAAATAACAAAAACAAAAATAAACAAAATCAAGAAAAACCTGTATCAATAATAACTGAGTTGAAAATCCAAGAAAATATTTAATTTGTTCTTTAAGCAATGGGTTAGTTTGAAAAATCAAACTATTTTCTAACAAAGTCAAGGCTCGAGATGTTGTTAATTTAATTGCTCGTTCTGATACACAATTCTTGTCAGTTACTTTACTGATCAATAACAAAAGTTGCAATATTAATGTGACGCTGATTGGAAAGTTGCCTATTAAATAAAATAAATAAATAAACTAAAATAAATTATTTACCAAATTCAGTACCTAATAATTTGGGTAATTTATCAGTCATAAGAATATCATGCCTTTTTTTTGATAAACCCATAAATATTACATTGCCCTCAGTATCAAAGCCTCTACGACCGGCACGACCAGACATTTGGTGAAACTCCAAACTATTTAAAAAGAGTGAATCACCATAAATAACGACAGATTTGCAAGGCATATGAATACCTATAGAATACAAATTTTAAAATATTTACTTTATGTATACTTAAATATTATACCTAAGGCTAAAGTTCCAGTTGCAAGTACAACTTTTACAAGTCCTGCACGGAATAACATTTCAACACTGCTACGCTGTTTGTTGTTTAGACCAGCATGATGGTATGCAACGCCATGTTGAAGCCCTTTAATAAAAGTATCACGTTTCTTAAAACCTTGTAACCTATTCGTTTCAATAAATTGAATATCTGCAGCATCCATTAGTCCAACACCTATTAATACAAATTAGTTCATAAAACCAAAAAAACTTTCAAATAACACACAAACCCTTGAATTTACTTCGAGTATCTCGTAGGATATTCAATGGTGATTCAGTAATTGCATCTTTTTCAATGTTATATTTTGCATCTTCCTTTTCCCTTCGTTTTTTAATAACTTTTTCCGTTTTAGAAATTTTCTTCTCTTTGTGATGATAAATTGGTACCTAGAAAACCACTTAGTAAATAAATCAACTTAATTTAGAAATAACTCACCTTGCTTTCACAGTGTTCTACAATTTGTTTATGTACACGTTCAATTAATGCTCTGTTGTATCAAAATATTATTGTGGGTAACATATTTCTCTTATGCATCTCATCAAGTAAGCGTATTACATTTAAGTTCATTATATTATTGTTATTATCTGATTCTAATTCGCTTAAAATATTTTCATATGATTTTTCACAATGAAGATATATTTTATAAAACGCCTCGCTTAACAATTTTTCATATTCTCTCACGATGTTCCGACTTATGAAACCTTTGGAACAATTGTTTCTAAAAAAGTTTTCTAGATGCAATTCCACAGAAAGAATCTGACGTGACTCTTGATTTGCATAAATGGCATCAAATAACTGCAAAGTTTCACGAGGTGAAAGAGTTACTGTTGATGGTACACCAGCATGCATCTCAAGAACAGTTTTTGTTAAAGAGCAGTATGGATGATAATGTTGAAGGCCTTTCTTTCCATATGTATATTTAATCAAATCCGAATGTCTTTCCGAATGAATAACCAGTTCTACTTTATAGGAACCACTTGGACGTACAGAGTTGTTAATATAATCCTGTTGTTGTTTGAATTTTTCAATTTGTTGTAACCAATGGTGAAAATGCGTAGGCTCTTCGATTGTTGCTGATAACGCTAAAAATGGACAACGTATCAAAAGAAGACAGCGCTCCCAAACAAGTCCTTCTTCATGGCCAGATAAACGGTGAACTTCATCAAATATCACATACTTTACTTTATTGAACCAAGTATATCGACGAGGTGATAATAACAGAATATCCAAACATTGGGGAACTGTTACCAATATTCGACAATTTGTGGCATTGGTTTTAAAGTCTCTAGTAAAAATTCCGACAACAGATATGCCATCTGGAAGTTTTGTACTTGAAAAGCGATGATAAATCGTAGCTGCCACTTGATTTACTAAAGCTTTTGTAGGTGAAACATATACAATGATACCATCACTAGATTTTTGCAAAATACGTTTCATGCAATAATAGGAAGCAAATGTTTTTCCACTTGAAGTTGGAGCAACAACCAGAGCTGAATCATTATGAAGAATGACTTTTATAAATTCCTTTTGCCAAGGATCAGGTGCATAACCAACATCATCATCATATTCATTATCAATTTTTCTTTCTAAATCAGGTCCTAAATATTCTAACTGATAGCGTATCCAATTCAATTCCATCATTTTTTTATAATTTATGTCCAAAGGATAATTATTTAAAGCTGCTAATTCACCAAAACCAAATTGGTGAAGTAACGTCGAAATCAATATGAGATCTTTCTCATCTAGGTTAGTTTCATTTTGAATAATATTACGACTAATAATAAACAGTTCTTTAACATAGTTTAAATTAACATTAGATGAAGTCATGAACTCAGTTTCAGTAATATAGGATAAAAGTTTGAGTTTTAAAAGATTTCCTTTTAATTTAGATTCTTTTAAAGTTAATTTATTTAAGCTTATGTTTAATTCTTCTAAAGAATGCAATGCATGCAATTTATTTAAAGGTAAATTCTCATCCAAATTTAATTTTGTCAATGATTGATTTTCTTTATCATATTTTTCTTTGTTTTTTTTTTTTGTATATTTTGCTCTATTATTTTTTGAGCATTTTTTGTCGGTTTTGTAACTTTAGAGTTTCCTTTTTTTTTGGAACCTTCATCTTGACAGATTATGATTTCACTTTGTCGATTACCTTCTAAACTTCGGCCATATAAATTCATATACCTCGCATGCAAATTAATATTTTTCACATAACTAAAAAAATATAAATCAATACAATTTTTTCTTGGTACCCAAAAATATTTTGGAATTTTATCATCAATTATGAATATTAGTTATATGATAAAAAATACTCACGAATATTTTTCTTTTTCATTTTCCGGTTTCTTTCCTATGGTGTCAGAAATATGATCAGATTCATCTGTTAATGGCTTACCAGAATGCCAATGACGAAGTTCATCAAACTCCTGGGACTTTAAATATATTTTTGGATTAGCCCAAGTGACTTCTGAAGTATCACCACAAAATGACCTTATAAGTGGATTATCAATCGGTATCATTTTGACTTGTTCTGCAAGTTTAACAGGTGGATTTCTTTCTACATGAGTATTTGTAATTATTTGATTTATTGGATACGGAGAAATAGGATTCTTCAGTTGGTCATTAAGTAAATAAATAATATTTTCATAAGGTTCTTTGAAAATCCCCAACATTTCACCATTTAAAATATCACTTTCTAACAAGTGACAAATGTAACTAAATAACGTTCCTTGCCACAAGTCAGCAATGTTGCACCAATTCAGTTTTCTATTACATCGTGTAATGTGTATCAAAGCAAAATATAAATCTTCATGCCATTTTAAAACATCCAAAAGAAGTTTTTGATTAATTTCCTTTAAGTTTTGTTGTGGACAAGACCGATTTCCCAATAATAATGTTTCAACTGCAGAATAATACAACAAAAATAACTTCAACTTAATTACATCTTTCTTTTGTTCCATATATCTTATTGAAGCAAATATTACCACAGCTCTTCGTGCATCAGTTATATTATTAGACACATTTGAAATTAATGAGTTCTTGTTTTCTTTTGGAAAACATTTATATTTTTCTTGTATATTTTTTTTATATACTTGTGCTATTTATACATACTGACATGAACTATCTATAATGAATGAACGAATTATTGAAGCATGCACTGATATTTCATTTATATCAACACATGGTAAATCATTGTTGCAGAATGCTGAAACTTGTCCAATGAATATTTGAGTTGCCCGCTTTATATTAATCATGATATGTCTAAAGTGAGTTTCAAAAAAGCCATTTAAGATATCTAAATCTATGTGCATAGCAACATTTAGCAATACACATCTAGGTTTTAAAGTCTTTATTATATTTAGGAATTCTTTAGTGTAGAATGTGTTTGATGTATAAACTTTAATATTTGTGTTGAATTTAAAATGGTTATATATAATTGCTCGGCAAGTTTTCAAAAAATAATTTTTATCCCAAATAACATTCCATATTTCAAAAAAAATGATTACGTAGTTGCCTCCACGTTCTTTGATTATATCCAATAATCTTTCGCAATAATAAATAACATGTAGGTGTTGTCCTCCAAGATCGAGTTTGTAATTTTCTTGGGTTAAGGCAGTTATCATTAAACTGTCCCCATCGATTATAATTGGCATATGACTATTTAACAACAAAGTTACATCAGTAAAGATTGGTATAAAACATTTTTTCATAATGTTTAGTCCACTCTAATAATTAAATAAATCATTACTATGTAAAATATTAATTTAAAGAACTTACACATAAATCACTTTGATCATGAAATGATCTTTCTTCTTCCATAATATTAGGAAAATTTCGTATAAAGAACTTTAAAAAAATCACCTAATTAAACGAACAAATCATAAATATGAACTGAAAACTATCGGTAAAAACCCTATTTACATTTGTAGGTGATCTGTGATATTTATCTTTATCAGGCAATGGAATAAGCGTATTCGATTTACAGCGGTCGGTGACTGGTCGGTCGCTGGTGGTCACTCGTTTGACGGACCAGAGACCAGCGGTATGTGTAACGTCATAACGAATCGAATACAAACGGTCAGCGGTCACTACTGCTTCCTTTCTGGAACTGAACATATGTAATGCTAAACAAGGACAGAAACATACCAATCGAGGAACCGTTCTCAGACTACGGTCACTCATCGGTCCTTCGTTGACAGACCACTGAGAGACCGTTTCTGGATATGACGTCATTAATTATAAATCGAATGCGGTCGGTGGCTTGTTACCAGTGACCAGCCACCGACCGCTGTAAATCGAATACGCTTAATAATAAGGAGATATGGGTGTATCATGTTATAGGATTCAAGAACCACAGGATTTTTATGAAGTCACGCAGTTACCATCGCCCGCGTACAGCCGGGCCAGAGCTTCCCCACCGCTTAGACATCGGGTGCATACATAGATAACACATACCATAGATAACACATACTGCATAAGTGCAGTGAGTTCCGGCGCTAGAAGCCAAGTTTGCTAGCGCCGAGGTATGTTTATTAGCGCATGCGTATATATATTTCAATCTGATTCCAGTTGTAAACAAAAATAAGTTGACGTTTCATTTATGGCCGTTTGCACCTGTAACGATTATGTTAAACGAAATAAATCGTTAAACTATTTGCGCCAGTCTGTTACTGCCAGTTAAATTGGCTCTAAATTAAACCCTACATGTTCCACGGTTTAAACTTGTATTTAACAGTAAAGTGTCATTTTTGAAAAGACAGAATGAGCCGGTACAACGACTTCACTTTAATTGTAAGTTTATTAAACCGAAATTTTAACTAATACAGGTGCAAACGGCCATTAGCCTTTGACAAAATAGCATTTGTTTATAAATTTACAAAAATAGCTACGACACAAGCATATATACACCATACATTTTCTAGCATATGCGTACAAATAAATTTGCTTTTGAAATTAATAGACAAAGTTGTTTGCAACGCTGACTTATCGCGAGCTAGCAAACCGGCTGAACACGACCTACGAATGACAAATACAGGATGTTATGGATGTCCACGTAGAAAATTTAATCACCATTAGAAATCGTTAAAACAAGCATTACTTTTATTTATCATTTTTTCCTAAATTCTTCTAAACAGAGTTAAAATTAAAAGTGGTTTGAACTCTAAAATGCATGATCATCCACTGATACACATCCATTTATATAACGTAGTACGCAAAAATTACTCGATTGAAATATATGGATGAAAAACAATTGAATATTCAAAAACATAACAAACAAAATTTTGTTAAGAACCGCGATTTGTACGAGTTGTTAAATTTTTCTACGTGGATTTTCATAACATTCTGTATAATAGATGTTACTCTGAGAACAATGAAAAACGCAATTAAACGTTTTAAAAATAATCTCGAGACTGTTGTTTTCATATTCATGTTCGATCGCCAACGCAACCTAGTGTTAATGATCAATAATAATCGGCCACATAATACAATAATAAATAAAGAAATATGTTGCTTAAGTTTATAAAATAAAGTGACACGGAATTTTTAATCTACTGTATAATTGTAACATACGAAAGATCTTAAAAGCAAGTATTCTAAAAGAACATAACCTATAATACATCATTAAAAGATGTTCATTTCTTTTATAAATGTATTTACTTAAGAACTAATAACTAGTAACTTTCAATCTAAATACAATGGCTAGTTTCGATCATGACGACAGAGCTAGGTGAGTTATAAGTGCAAGAAGTGCAGTCTTACAATAAATATTTCTAGTTGGTATTTCGGACAGATGACGAGAGGTGAAGCAACAGACTTATTATTATCAGAGAAAGAAAGTGGTGTATTCTTAATACGTGATAGTACTACTTGTCAAGGTGATTACGTCTTATGTGTTAAGTAAGTTTTTTATTCAAAAACACACCAACATTACTATAATCATCGTTTTACAGAGAGGACAGTAAAGTGAGTCATTACATAATAAACAAAACACATCAAAATGAACAAGAATCATATAGAATTGGTGATCAATTATTTAGTGATTTACCAGGACTTCTTGCGTTTTACAAAGTACATTATTTGGACACTACTCCATTAATTCGCCCGGCAACTAAAAAAACTGAACGTGTTCGAGCTAAATTTGATTTTGAGGGACAAGTGAGTGATGACATTACATATTTGATTTATTTTACATTGGTTTGTTAGGATCCTGATGATTTACCTTTTAAACGAGGTGAGATTCTTGTAATTATTTCTAAAGATGAAGAACATTGGTGGACTGCTAAAAATAGTGTAGGACATACTGGTTCGATTCCAGTTCCTTATATTGAAAAATTTGAAGATGGACAAAATTTAGTTGAGTTTCCTAGACCTGGTTCAGGGGGATCTATATCAACTACACAAGCAGAGGCTGCTAAGAAAAGTAATCAAATGCAGGTAGGATACTGTTTAAATTTAAAATTGTGATTTGATATAATTTGTTTTAGAGGAAATTACCAGCTATGGCTAGAGTTAAACAAGGCCGTGTTCCAAATGCCTATGATAAAACTGCTTTAAATTTGAAAATAGGGGATATAATCAAAGTCACCAAAACAAATATTAATGGTCAATGGGAGGGTGAACTGAATGGAAAAACTGGGCATTTTCCATTTACTCACGTTGAATTCCTAGACAACAAAGATAGTTAGTGTGACTGTTTGTGATTCATATAAATTTATTGTGTAAGGTTTTGCATAATGATCGAAAAACATGTTGTATAGTAATGATATTATGTATACATATATTTATTAATTGTTTACAATTGGCAATAGCATTTAATTTCTACTGTGTAATGCTTAGTATTTATCATAGTATATAAAATGCATTCATTTTCAAATTATATTTTTCTTAATTACATATCAATATTTAAGAAACAATTTTTGTTTTATGTGCACCTGACTATAACAAAATCTCCTGTTACAGTCCAAAACTTAAGTGATGTACATTTAGTCTTAATTTCAAAATTATATATTACCAACAAAATGTTATTTATTTAATATTCCCAAACAACAAACAAAATTATTTCTTTTACTGATATAACATTTCTATGTTTATTAACATTTTTCCTAACAAACGAAATTCAACAGAAACAAGCTTTTAAATGTTACAAAGTAAAAAATCAAATACTGAATTCTTCCATTTTATATTAAGACAAAACCATCAGCAATTTTATATTTTGTATAAAAGAATTATGAATCATGTCAGAGACATTCCATTATTATTTTTAAAGCTCGGTGGTCTAGTGGTAAGAAAGCGAGACTCTCAGTACGAGTCGTGTCCGGTACCCTCCCGAGTCAGCCTTCGCTGTTGGCATAATTAACAGTGCTACATCTCTTACGGCGAGGAGATGATAGTAACGAAGCCGTGGAGCACTTTACACACACTTAAATGGTGCTCCCGCAAATCTTGACAAGCGATGAGCTTATGACGCGTTCGGGCAAGCACCACACAAAAAAGTGCAAAATTTCCTATAATTTCAGTATATTTTACTAAACGTTAAAAGACTTGCTTTAGGAGGCAGAATTTTTCAAAATGTTGTAACTTAAAATATAATTCACTTTAATAATAACATAAAAGATTTAAGTAACATGTTACAATTATCTACTGTAACTTAACTAAAAATATATATCAATCAATAACGTTTAAATTTAAATTTAAATCAACATCTCCATCATATCCATTATGTGGTATTCGTTTCAAGTATTGTAGATACTCCACCGGCAATTGGGATTCTTCTGCACCGGATAATATAGTGTTCAAATAAATAACCGATGGTCTCCTTTCAATTGGTAAGTCTTTCACATCTTCAACATATGGAGGTGTTGCCGATTGTTGATACACAAGACAAGTTTTAAAAGTACCATCAGGTAATTCCACCTCAACGGTAAAAGGGACGTATAGTCCATCTTTTACACCTTCTTGCCTATAAAACAAGAGTAAAATTTGATTGACGGAATTTGCAAAACTCACAAATGTAATGTTTCTAAATGTATTTGATTTAATTCCCAAATTGAGCCCCAAACATATTTATTTTCATGTGGGACTATAGTAGCAGAGCAACCTTTCCAACGTTTCGAATAAGTTAAAAAATCTAATCTGTAATGCTGAAATAAATAAATGAAATTTGTAAAACTAGTTGGGGATACATACTTGTAATTTTCCAATTCCTATTCTTACAGCACTTGGGTTATTTATATGAATTCTTTTAGTTAATAAATTACTACCATAGGCAAAGTATGAAAACGTTTTCGACATTTTATTATGTATTTGATTTTAACAGTTACTTTTTTATTATTTTTTGAGATTTTAATGCAATTATAATAATTAAAATTTATACAGAAACCTACAATTTTAACGTTATCTTGTTAATATGGTGTATACGATGTGCATATACGAGGTTTCTATAAAATTATTTTGACAATTTATATAAACCTTGGACACATCCTCGGCAAGGTTATCAGTGTTATCATATCTCATCTCATTTTTAATTTATCAAATACGCTTATTATTTGTACGCAACTAAGCAGAGCCTGTTTAAGTTACGAACTCGGATGCGTCATCAATTCACAGAAACGAATTTTCGTGTTTTTCGTCATTAGTTGGCAGCACTTGGTAAATTTTAATACATGCAGTGGCGTAGGTTATTTTTCGTAATTTCCAATTGCTATTTATATAAGTTTTTTGTAAGTTTTTTAGTTTGTAGTTTATGTTTAGATATTAATTAGTTTCTTGTTGACATTGAATTTTATATAAAGGTTTGATAAGTATATGTCATTTCATTCCAGAACTCTGATGGTCATCGATGCGCACAAACAAATTTTCGTATTTTTCGTTTTTAGTTGGCAGCACTTGGCACATTTTAATCAATGCATTGGCGTATGCTGTTCTACGTAATTTTCAATTTCAATTTATATAAGTTTTTGGTAAGTTTTATAGTTTGTAGTTTATGTTTAGATAGTAATTATTTTCTTATAGACAGACTTTTATAGTATACTTATATAAAGGTATTATTTGGTAAATAATGAAGTCTAACCTATAAATATGTGTTGCATTTGTTGAAAATATATTATGAAAATAAGAGAGTAATTTCTAAAGAGAAATAATTAACTTTAATAAGAGTGTTGATTATAAATTTTAATATGATCATATAGTATTCATTTAACAA
>JAFFZR010023251.1:0-12664 GCA_018397195.1 Lethrus apterus | reverse complement strand
TACAGGTGTCCCATTTAAAAAAATCTAATTATCTGAGTTGGCTCTGAAATGTGATGCGCAATTGTTTTTTTGTGTGAAGCATTGTAATCAGCGGAAAAATCACTGTATCTTTGCTAATTTAACCGACTCTGTAGCTCCAAAAATAACGAAAATAGCAATAGTGCGCAGATAACTTTGAACAGCCTGTATATTTAACGATAAAGTTATGAAATGTGCTACGATATGAACTTAAATCAAAGAAGAATTTTTTTTTGGCAAAGTCCGTTGACGATAAATGTCCTCGACGAGTATTTTCTTTTATTTAGAATTGAATGAAGAAAATAACAAGTAGACATACCAGCAATAAAATAACCAATGAAAAGAAGATAGAAAGCTCCTTGTAGCATTTTAATATTTATGGGCTTCAATTTTTCGTTAACTTCTGTTGCTTTTGTCGCTCTTCTGTTTTCTTCAGTCGACGCAGGTAACAGTTCTTTGTCGATGTCTTCATCTAATAGTAGTTGTTGTTTACCCAATTTTTCGTATTCCTTTTCTGTCATTTTTGTTAAAATACCCGCTTCGAAAATAGCCATTAATCTTAAATAAAATTTATGTGTTTTTACCGATGGTGTTATCTGGGAAATTATGGGAACTAATTTATCCGCCGCGCAACGTTTTTATTATTTAATTTTCGTTTATACTTACATACGGTTGACATTTTCTAAATAAGGACAACCCAACTGAAATGCAATCGCTGAATATCCGGTATTAACTTTTTCACTTAAATGAAAATTTGTCGGGCCTAAAAAGAGATTTCTCACTTTTCTCATTAATTACAAACTCTACGGACCAAATCTTTGTATATCAAAAAATAAAGTCTCCCTTCCTGCGATCACCGCCACATTATCATAATCCCTCGCCATTTTCACACCTTCTTCGACCGAATTAACTTCAAACGATGACTGTTTCTCATTCATCAACGTCCACAATCGGCCGTAAATACCCGTACCGTTCTGTAATTATTTTTAAAAAATTTTAAAATTAAAATGAATTTTCGTACTTCCAAAAGGCTGTAAGTTGAACTGTGTTTTTCTACGTATAAATTGAACCCCTTCGATTTTATGGCTTCTTCTAATTGAACTAAATTATTTATGGACTTTTCTGAAAATTTATTAAATTTGAATTGTTAAAAATACCGGGTGTGCCAACTATCTGGGGTCGGTCTATTACGTCTTACCTATTCACTTTATTAAAAAATGTTTCAAGTAAAAGTTGTTTGGAGTCAAGTACTCTACACCATAAAATATACAGGCTGTTTAGTTTTGCCTATACGTTATACAACTTTGTTATTTTAAATGGAACACCCTGTATATCGTCGCATTTTCAGATTCCCAGGAACAAAATAGGGAAAGTTTGTACTACAGAATCCATACTAAAATTGAGCGGTTTTCGAGATATTCCACTTTTAGTTAAAAAAAAAATAATTTAGGTAATTCTCTTTAAAAATTAATAATGTTTTTATTAACGACGATTTTGTAACGATTCGTTGGCATAATGGTAACAATGCTTCAAGTTAAACAGTCAATACCAAATATCCTCGTTATATTATACAGGGTCTTTTAAAATTGAAAATATCTTATATCTTATTTTGTCTAATACAGGTTTTAGGATACTTAATTACCTATAACACAATACAAAGAACAGAGAAAAATAACATAATAATTAAAAAGTTGGAAATAAAAGTAGAAGAGAACAAGAGAACAATAACAAGAGAACAATATACAAACACTTCTAATGTGTATTATCGTTTATGTTTGGTTCATAGCTTTCTTTACTCCATCATTGTTATCACTATTTTCCATTTTCTTCCATTCTTCGTTGACAAATTTTTTTCAACTCTTTTTGCTCTAGCATGAGGTCGTTTCCTACATATGATTTGGATTTTTTTACTCTTAATAATCTCTTTTTTCTCTCACGTCACGATCCAATTTCTACCATCATCACCATTGGTATAACCTGTTTGCGCATTTAACGCTGGTTTCTAACCACAACTGGTCTGTCGTGGCTAACCAGGTAAATAAAAAGGCACAAGTAATCGCTGCGTAGAAGGCAAATAGAAAAAGGAAAAAAACAGAAAGTAGAAGAAGAACACCAAGGAAAAACTGGTTAGAAAAATTACAGGAGATTTCATATCAAAGAGGAAAAGTTTAGAAGAAATGAAAAGTATGAAATCTTTACATCCGATGCCCGATGGGGTTAAGGATATTCGAGAAGAAGATTTTAACTGTTTTAACGACTTAAATTTGTTTTTTTTTATGACTCGTCTAGCAGTTTTGGACAAAAATAGTTTACAAATACAAAAAAATGATTTTTATAATTTTCGAATTATTTTGCATTATTTTTTCATGGGACGAAGGGTGGAGCCCGAGTAGCTCCCGAGTAGTCTCCAGGAACTACTCGGCCTCCACCGTACGCCCCATGAGAAAATAACAAAATTTTGTTGGAAAATTATGAATATTTGTTTTTAAACTTATGTTTTTTTTTGGACAAATATTTGTCGATAAAAATGGTGCGCTCAATTGCAATTAAAGGAACTACTCAGGCTTCGCTCTTCGCCATAAGAGAAAATAACAAAATTTTTGTAAATGTGTTTGGTGGCTGTTTGAGAAGGTTGAGAAGGTTGATATGTTGATAAAAAATGAGAAAATTGAAAAACTACAAGTCACTTGAATCACTCTTACAATTCTCTCCCTTTTAGAATCATTTTATCGATGAGATGGAAATCATATGATTTTGGTAATTTTTTATTTGTTTTATTTTTTTTTCTTTACATTTGTTTTATTCTACTTGTCGAAATGTCGAAACCAGAAGAAAAAATTGATAAGATGAATGATCATTCTCTCATTCGTTTTATTTTTAATAAAGCTAATTTTTGCTCTAATAAAATAATACTTACAACGAAATTCTTGAATCATAGTTGAAACAATATATTTTATTTTATTTTTCGATTTGTTAAAAACGAGTTACCTATTAATTTTTTTACGTCATAAAAGAAAACACAAAACACGAAATCGCACATGAAATAAAGCACAAATTATTATTATTGTTTTTATATTTGAAAGGAAATATGTGATATTTTATTCACATAGGTTTGAATTTGATATTTGCAAACCTCCTGAAGAAGAAGATGATCCCTGCAAGAAAGAAACGTAGTGGAAAAACGTTAATTTGTCAGACTGATTTGTTGAAGAAACAGAGACGAAATACAAAGAAGAAAACTGCCTCGTTAGTGCCCCCCAGGATGCCGACGACCGGACCTTTTCGATCAACGGCCAATTTATAGACAAAAATTTGGTTTCATAATCAAATTGTCAAAAGTTTTAGAAATTTTCGAACTTTTTATAGTAAAGCCATGTTTTCTATCAATAAATACTGGATTGAGGGGGTACGTCAACTTTGACAACTTCGCAGCGAAGCAACAAAATAATTACAAATTAATTGATGAAGTTGGTAGATTCCCTGGGAAATGATGGAGATTGAAGTTTGAGTAAAAATTAAATAAAGAAATTTGTAAAAAAATTCGGGAATGAATCGTCAAATTGACAACTTCACAGCGAAGCAAATAAAATATTGAAAATTAATTGATGAAGTTGAAGGATTTGCATTTTCAGCAAAAATTAGAAAAAAATCTTTATTTAATTCATAAATGGAATGCAAAAACTAATAACTTCACAGCGAAACAAATGAACTAATTACAAACTAACTGAAAAACTAACTTATTAAGTTGTCAAATTCCGTGAAGTTTATAATTTTAATAACAAATTAATAAAAATATTTGTAAATAATCCGCTTCGCAGCGAAACAACAAAATAATTACAGAGTAATTGATGAAGTTGGCAGATTACCTGGGAAATGATAGAGATTGAATTTTAAGTAAAAATTTAACAAAGAAATTTGTTAAAAATTCGGGAATGAACCGCCAAAATTGACAACTTCACAGCGAAGCAAATAAAATAATTTAAAAATAATTGATGAAGTTGAAGGATTACTTGGAAAACAAAGAAGTTAGCAATTTTAACAAAAAAACAGAAAAACAATGTAGATTTAACGCATAAATGGAATGGAAAAACTAATAATTTCACAGCGAAAAAAATGAAATAATTGCTAATTAAGTTGGCGGATTCCGTGAAGTTTATAATTTTTATAATAAATAAATAAAAATATTTGTAAATAATCTGGAAATGGCATGAAACAATTGACAACTTCACAGCAAAGCAGCAAAATAATTACAAAGTAATTGATGAAGTTGACAGATCCCTGGGAAATGATGAAGTTTGAAGTTTGAAATAAATTTGCAAAAAAAAATCGGGAATGAACTGCCGAAATTGACAACTTCACAGTGAAGCAAATAAAATAAATAAACTAACTGATGAAGTTGAACGATTTCCAGATAAATGAAGTAATTTTAGCAAAAATAAAATAAAGAAATTTATAAATAATAAAGAAATAAAATGGAAAAATTGATGACAATTGAAAACTAATTGATTAATTATCGCACAATACAATAAGCAACCAACACCGTTTACGTTTTCGGATTAAAAATCGTGGCGCGTTACATTATCAATGCGTCCGGCAGAACAATAAATTAAACATAACTCGCTGAGACAAAGCCAATATGTTCCGTTCAGTTCGCGGTCGAATCGACTAGTTTCTTTAAGTCCAGAATCATGTTTTTCAGAGCCTACGATTAATTCACATTCGCTCGTACGGCACTCGTCCTCCTCGGGGAAAATTCCTCAAATTGACTTATTTATAACCTCGCGTCGTTAACACGAATTTCATTGCGCGCCGTCCTAACTTAAAAACTTAATTAAGTAGCAAATGAAAGGTTAATTTTAGTTTCGAAATTGAGAGACCGAACGCAGATGCAAATTAAGGAATCGGAGCTAATCGCCGGATTAATGCGTCACTCGCGTGTAACATACATAAAGGGTATTTATACCGAGTGGACAAAGTGCATCTCTTCTGCGGGCTTCGCTTATAATCGATGAATCAAATTGCTTTATTTATGTACTGTTAGTCGTTTCGCTGCGACGACACGGGGAGCCTGTAACGACAACTATTTATTACCGGCCACACACTCGGAACCCATGGAATTTGTATCAATTTATCGTTTGCCGTTCGATTTAACGTGCACGAGAAGAATTACTGCTGACCACCGAACGCAGAAATTCTCATTCAGTTCGCTATGTTTTAATATGAAAATCTCTGTTATGTACATTTTTATGTACAATTTTTATGAAACTATCTTGAGTGTGTTAAATCTAATTGGAGAAACTTGAATTCTGTGTGTATAGTTTATTTAAAAACACACCATGTTCATAGACATGACGAAAAGTTAGGATGAAACGAACACCAATGCATTAAACAATAATTAAACTATTAAAATGGATTCCATATTAGAAGCAGTAAATTTATTCATCGTAATTGGTTACTTTTTGAATGAATAATTAATATTCGTTTTGAAATAAAAATTTTCATATGTAAAATTTACATTTTAATTTTTCCCCCCTAATTTATAAACGATCAGTTTGCAAAATTACATTACTTTAGACTTTTGATTCTTTACATTCCATTGATTCATCAATTTTTTTCACCTGCAACAACGTAAAATAAATATAATAGTAATATTTATAATATTTTTTTACTCCTCCCTCATCTCCTAACATACCTTGATTTGCTCCAAGTAAGTTTTCATCACCACCATTTGTGGAAAATATACTACTTAATTCGAATTTCCCATCGGCGTAAGCATAGGGCTGTGTGGTTGGGTTTAGACTTCTCCATATATTTTTCCATTTACCTCTATCTCTTGCAAGCTAGTGCACCTCTGTACACGCTATCTTTCTGTCTTCCACTATTCCATTCACATCCTTCTGCCACGTCTTCCTAGGTCTTCCTTTCTTGACTTGGCGTTTCTGATCCATTCTTTGTATGTGACCCATATCAGATGATTTTGTTTTATATTTATTTCCACAGGTTCGACGGAATATATACACAGTCTCATTATGAAATTTGTCCCAATATTTTATCAGGTGATAGCGGACATTATTCTAAACCTAAAGCTGCAAAAACGACTGTCTTAAGTTCAATTTAAATTTTCCAAAATTTTCATAATTTTCTTTGTCGGCATACGTTCTCGCTACGGCCCTGCGCTCATTTGAAAGCGTTGCGGACAATTGACGCCAGTTTGCGCTCATTACACTCAGTGTTACCAACCTACTCAAACAATATCTCCAGTAGAACTTTTAAAAATTACTAAAATAACCATAAACTTTTATTTATATATCTAAGCGACTTTTTTGTTCAAAAGGGGTACGGATGGAATGAATTATTGGTCAGACTATTTTTGCACGTCAGACTATTTTTGCACGTCAGACTTTGGAATAAAAATATATGTGTTTTATGTGTTGGGTTCGCTCCGCAATTGAAATTCAAAATATCAGTTTTTAAACTTTTGGGATAAAGGTGTATAGAATGTATGGGTTGAGTTTGGCTGCGTAATTAAAAATCAAAAGGTGAGTACAAGATACATTCCTAAAAAAAACTCAACACTTTGACCCTAAATTTAGGGGGAACCCCCATATGTTGGCAACCCTGGTTACACTACACCAAGTACTGTCACCACTTTGACATATTAACCACACATAACCGCTAAATGTCAAATGCGAATTTCATAATTGTGAGCTATTTATTTTTCTTGAATCAGTAATTATTGGGAAACAGTCTCAAGTATTCGCAACTTAATACAGTCGGCTTACAATAGACCAAGAAAATAAACGGCGCTGAGCAAAATTGTGATGGCTGACTGCAGCAGTCAGGACCGGAATCAAAACTTAAATAATGATTTCTGGCACACCCTTCAATGTAGGACCGCAGTTTGTGCAGATTTAGATTTAGGTTATGGTCACGTGTAACCTGATAAAAAATGGGAGACATTTCAGAATGACCCTGTATACATATAAGACAAAATCATTAACATAGGACTTGATGTCCTATAATGTAGATTGATAACATCCTTGCCTGCTCTTTATTTTCCTGGGGACTTTTCTCGATTAATGGAATAACTTCTTGCTAGTTTTTCTGTTAACTTTTATTTCTTGAAAGTTGTTACTCTGCGTATTCTTTTCGTCTTTCTTCCGTTTCATAGAATCTAATATTTTGAAGACAAATAAATACAAGGTAAAGCTCGGAAATGAAAATTTGTTACATCTTCCTACTCATCACCCAACAATGAAAAAGATGATAAATGTGATATTTATCATCTTTTTCATTGTCGTTAGTCTCTCTTCGGCTTCAGACCACACAGAGAAGTTAACGACGTAATATTTACAAAGACACAGATAGGGGAAAACGCTATAAAGGAAGAGAATAACATACACATGTGCTTTATAGATATAGAGAAGGCTTTCGGCAAGGTTAAAAAAGCAGATAATTGGAAAATGCTAAAAAAGAGAGGAATATCTGAGGAGTTAATACGAGGATAAAAAAGCTTGTATAAAAAGACAAAAAACTACGTGAGGGCGAGACAAGAAATATCGGAAGTTTTCAAGAAAGCACAGGGAGTCTGCCAGGTATGTATCTTAAGCCCTCTGTTGTTTTTTTTGTTGTTGGATGATGCGGTAAAAGGGACGAGGAAAGAAATTAAACCCTAAGAAATAGTTAGGAGACAGGAAAATGTCGAAAATGGACATCACAGAAATCTGTTATGCCGACTACATATTTTAACGAAAAGATATGGCTTCTTCCATTACATGAACATCACTACTGCCAGCTATGCACTAAACAACTTGTAAAAAAATAGAGCGACTTGCTAAAACTAAAAAAATATATTTTTTAAAAATAATTCTTCAAAAAAATGGTTGCTCATTATTTACTAATTTTATAAAATTTTACAGAATGCCAAATCCAGTTAAGAGGGTTACCTCAAATTCCAGCTGTATTTTATAGTTTATTATAATGATGGTCCAAAACGGTCTTCAATTGTTTCACAGTCATTAGACAATTCAAATCCAACTATATAATTTCACACTCAAAAGGACAATGTAAAAATAACTTAATTCCAGCTAATTACAGCTATGTTTTACACAAAAGTAAGTTCCGCTCAGTTAAAAATGTTTTATTAATAACAAGTTATTTAAAATAATAAATTCCAGCTATTTTGCAAATTTTCTAGCCTGAATCCATCATTATTTAACATATATCAATAGTTCCACAGCTAATAATATAAATTTACATAATTTGATAAATTGTCACAGTTTCAGTAAATAGTTATTTTTGCATAACTTTACAGATGTCTCAAATCATTGGATGTGGCATCCAAAATCTTGTCAGTTATGCTTTTCATGTTATGAAAACTCATGTGATTGATCAGCCATATGCCAGCTATGCTTTTCCCAGTGATGCTTTTTACAGAAAAAAATAACGTGAATGGTCAATTAAGAATTAAAAACAGGAAATATGCCATCGATTCATCGAATTTATCAAATCCATGCGTTTTAGAGTTTGACAGCTAATAATACAAAATTTAACCATTTTTAGCTGTGATTTAACTGAAAAATAAAGGCGAAGCCAAGAACACAAAATTGCGAAAAAATTAAATTTAGTTATATTTTATATGAAAATATTTACGTAACTATTTTGTCTGACAAATCAATTATAGTTATACTTATCCAGTTAAAAATGCAGAAAAAAAAACAGAAAAATAAATTTGGGGAGATAACTAGATTCAGGTTTTCTATTGAAATGGTAAAAAGGTAAAAAGATGTAGTGAGTCACATGAAGTTTCAAAGGGACATGCTTGATTGACTGGATTGGGTTTCACTGTATTGGGTTTCATTAAATTCGGTTTGACTGGTTTGGGTTTGATTGGTTTGGGTGTGATTTATACACCGTGACCGGCACAAATGTTGCAGAATATGGGGAATTTTTGAATTATTAAAATATGGGGAAATCCGTTATGGGGGGGGGGGTAGGTTCAACATGTCCACAAATCCAAAAATTCGTTTTGACACATGTCACGTGACCACTAGTACGGCGGGTAATTTAAAAAATATTCTACTAACCCGTAAAAAGTGATGTTAGATGACATGATATCCCGAAAAGTTATTAGAAAAAGTTGTTTTTGTAAACACATTAAAAAAATAAATAAAAATAAATAAATAAAAACAAGAATTTTATCATTTTTTTTTTTTTTTTAATTAATTTACTTACATGTCCTTTTTTTGGGTTTCAACAGAACTAAACTCTCTGAATTTTTGTTGATAATAAAACAATTTTGTCAATTTTTGCATAATTAAGTTAAAGCTAAAAACTAGGTTTTCAGTGTGATAGTTACTGTTGCAAGTGACTGTATAAAGTAGTAATAAATAAATTTTACTAAATAAGTAAGGACATTGAAATAAGGAATAAGCAATAGTGAGAAGCAAATAAGAACAGATGCATTTTAATCATATAGACAACTATTGTAATTTCATTTAAAAAAAAATTTTCAAAATTGTGGTTTTTAATCTTTTTTTTAAATATGTTTACAAAAATTCTAAGCAACTTATCATGTCATCCAACTTAACTTTATGCAGATTAATAGAATATTTTTTAAATTAGCCGCCATATTAGTGGTCACGTGACATGTGGGAAAACGAATTTTTGGATTTGTGGACATGCTGATAATTAAAAAATTCCCCATATGTTACAACATTTATGGCGGTATAACAGCATAAGAACACACTTTCTTAGAAAAAAGGGAAACATCTATAGAAATAAGAACACAAATGTACAAAAAAGTAGTAACCTAACCTCTATCCTCACATACGGAGCAGAATCGTGGATCACAACGAAAACGAAAAAGGAAAATAGAAGTGAAAACAAGAATGAATATGATTAGAATACATAATTTAGAGATAGACTCCAAGTGAAATCAATAGAAGATAAAATGGACGAAGTACAGTTAAGATGGTATGGCCAGGTGAGAAGAATATCTGATAATAGAATAGTTAGAAGAGTGTTTTATTTTATTTTATTTCATTATTTAGCCCTTTCTGTTCTGCCACCTCAACAGGTCGAACCCAATTACAGAGTGTAGTCTTCGGGTTATCACGACCGACTTACAGTTGTTAGAAACCATTCTAGCATATGGTGCATCAGAATGTTGGGTAGGAAGGCCAACTGATACATTGTAAACTTCATCTCTGAAATAAAATGCCTTTAACCTTAGACCTTGAGAGTACTGACCTACTGACTAAGCCACTAGAACAATCATCCCAGAAAAACCAAATCTAGACGGCGACCAAGAAGAACATGGCTGGAGGAAGTATGGAAAGCAATAGAGAGAAGAAGAATAACTTGGGAGGAAGCCAACCAAATCACCCATAATAGGAGAAGATGGAAAGAAATATTGAGACGCCCAAAACAGTTAACTCAACTTCCCGCAGGGGCAGATAGGTCGAGCATTAAGTAAGGTATTAAAATCTTTATTCCCTATCGGTATGGGTCTATGCCATAATAATTTAATTTGTAGTTAGAAAAAATAGCAACACTCAACACTGACTGATTTTTTTGTAAATCACCTTTTCATTAAAGCGCTTTCTTTATAAAGTTGTTTCTGTTTCCTTGCACCTATCCTTTAATATGCTATTTCTTCTTTACTTTATGAGTCAGGGCGTAAACAAAATTACGTTTCACAATACTGAAACACCTTTAATTTACAAAAAATTGTCAAAAAAATGGAAATATTTCCATTATCCAGAAATCCAAGCAGCAGTTTAGTTCGTAACCAAACGAGATAGGTTTTTTGTTACATCGAAGCTCGCCGAACTAATTTTAATTACTTTATTGAAGTTTTCACTTAATGCTAATGAGCGAACTCAATCAAAATTTCCGACTAGTAACGTCGCCCCCCCCCACCATTCCCCAGGCAGCATAAATCGCCCGCCTAAATACGCGTTAGTAAAATCGTTACATCAAGATTAGGTGATTTTGATTGATTGTAATTAGTTATATAGTACTTTGTTTGCGATTTCTTGTCTAAAATGTACATGTTCCCATCAAACTTGCCGCTTTTATCGTCGTCGATCGCTGGTCTCGTCTTCGTCGGACGCGCGTTCCCTTTCGTGATCGGAGGAGGACGGAGAGCGCGGACCGGTTGCGATTCCTCGCGCCGAAATCCCCGACGAAGTTTTGTTTTCCCTTTAATACTTTCGAAGTTTAGTCATGCAGTGAATAACAAATTTGCGATTATGACGAAGGTTTGATTTTCTTATGAAATTAGATAATGTAATAAATTCGCCGTCGGGTTTAAATTGCCGCCGCCGCACACATTGCTTCGGATGATCGTTGTGTCGGGCACGTTTACCACGCGATCGTTGGGTTTTAAGTGAACGTTGCGAACAAATCGCATTGAACGAAATGAATAAATAATTATTCCGAAACCTATCGTTTGTAAAATTGGGATCAGTCAATCAGAAATAGTGCCAAGTTTGAAAAAATCCATCAGATTTGTTATATTTTTTTTTCTATTCGTTTAATTTTTGTTGCTATTTTGGTGATTTTTTTGTTCATATTAAGTTTTTCCTTTATATTTTTCCTGACCCTCATAGGATGACGTACACGAAATGGTGATTTCTTCTAAGTAAGGGGTTGATTTGTCATTTGGGAAACTAACGCATAATAAAAAATAATTATTTTCTGAAAAATTCTTCGAATTTTTTTCAAAATGTGCGCGCGAGTTCTTGATTTTTGTGAAAATCGGTCTAAAAGTCAATAAAACTGGAATCTTAAAAATGAAACCCAAATACATAAAGTTTAGCCACGGCGTTTTTTTGAATGCCTTTGGGTTTAAATTTCGAGTAAAAGTAAATTTTGACTTTTGTTCGAACGACTTGTTCGAACGACTTGTGTCATGTAAAAACGACAAAATGGAAAAATCGATACCCAACCCAACAAACAGACCCAAACCTGGTCTCAGTTGATCTCATTGGACACAAAATCCTTTGGGTTTACTTTTCTGTTCTTGTCAAGTTTATTCGAATATATAAAAATTACCATTTATTTTAACTCGATGCAAAATATATATATATAATCTTGTCCTCATGTACTGTTAAGTGTTGAGGTATTTAATTACTTTCCTTATTCATTCACTTTCTGTCTCCAGGTGTTTCTGTCTCCTGCCAATATTTCCGCTTCTCTTGTGCTTAAGCCTTTTCTTCCAGTATTCCCTCCAATTCTTCATCCCACTCTTTCCTTGGTCTTCCTCTTCGTCTATTACCACTTTTCTTTGCTTCATACACTTTCCTAACTTGCCGGTTCCTGTCTAGCCTTTTTAGATGCCCCCACCATCTTAACTCTGCTTTTTGTATGTATAATAATAATAATAATAGAGCAGGATAGGTCTGTAAATTCTTTTATATACCGCTAGTTTTGTTCCAACACTTATTTGCTTTTGGTTTATGAAACCATTTCTCATACTATGATATAGTTTGGTCGCGGCTGCTATTCTGCTATTTATTTCTGCTTCATAGTTTCCTGTTTGGTTAATTGTTATTCCTAAATACTTGACGTTATCTACTTGTTCTATCATTTTTCCTTTTAATTCTATGTTGACTTGTTTCGGTACATTGGAGATAACCAT
>JAFFZR010023244.1:0-13607 GCA_018397195.1 Lethrus apterus | reverse complement strand
GAACATTTTATTTTTGAGTAAAATATTAAAATAACGACATTTAAAGGTTCTTTCGCAATATTTTTCAATATAACTACTCACTAACCACTAACCGACTGCTACATAAATATACAGGTTGTTCCATTTAAAAAATCTAATTATCTGAGTTGGCTCTGAAATGTGATGCGCAATTGTTTTTTTGTGTGGACCGTTGTAATCAGCGGAAAAATCACTGTATCTTTGCTAATTTAACCGACTCTGTAGCTCCAAAAATAACGAAAATAGCAATAGTGCGCAGATAACTTTGAACAGCCTGTATACAGGGTGAGTCGGGAGGATCGCACCAAACTCGAGGAGTGTATTCTGCACGTAAAAATAATTTTAAAAATTTCAAATGTTGTTATCCGATATTTATTTGTTTTCAAGTTACAGCGTCAAAACAAAATTCCCCACACATACTGTTCTAATCATTGCGTTCTTGTAATAAATGTCCAAAAACACTGCCATTGTCTTCTAAACATTTTCTGCTTCGTCTAAATAAGGGCGCCAGTTGCTCTTCTAATGGATTCATGGGCTTTAATATCGGCTGCAAATGTGACCATTTCTTAATTATAATAAATTATTTGGTTTACGGTAATAAAGCAATACATCATTAGTAATCAAAATCAAAACCAGGAATTTGTGGAAATTGAACAAAATGATGTGTTTTGGTGAAAATCGATTTTTTTAGAACTTTATGAAATTATGACCATTAATAGAAAAGAAGGCGGTGAATTCAAAAAACAATATCTTATCATCCCATCATGCACCAGTTTTAAGTTAAAAGGTCCAAAATTACCATTTGAGGGACGTATTTCTAAATTTTTGTACTTTGTGGTCAACGGGTAGATCAAAGATCAAACGTCACATTCGTCACCAGGACGAACTTACCCTAGGATATGATTTTGAACGAAATCTGCTAGATGAAGAAAATCGTCAAAAAATCAAGGTAAATCTAGGAAAGAAATGCGATTTTTGACCAATATCGAAATGTTATGGAATTTTTTGAAGTTTTCACCATTTGTATAAAAAGCGACGGTGAATAGATTAAACGAAGTCCCATCATCGTATGTCTAATACGTTGATATTAAAGAAAGGTATGAAACCATCAGAAGATTGCAACTGGCGCCCTAATTAGACGAAGCAGAAAATGTTTAGAAGTCAATGGCAGTATTTTTGAACATTTATTACACGAACGCAATGATTTGAATAGTATGTGAGAGGGGAATTTTGTTTTGACGCTGTAACTTGAAAATAAATAAATATAATAACAAAATTTGATTTTACGTGTAAAATACGTTCCTTGAGTTTGGTGTGATCCTCCCGACTCACCTTTATATCTAATTCCGAAACTATTATTAATTTATTTTTCAAATTTTATTTCTGTTAGTAATACATCTTGTATTTTAAACCTTATTTTTATTTTCTTCTGCGCCTCCTCAATAGATCAAACCTATTCAGCATTAACTGCACGGAAACATTGCAAAATCCAATGTCTCAACTAAGATTCGAAACTTGAAATTACCGACCTACTGAATAAGTCAGTTTATCAATCAATAAATTTTTGTTATTCGTTGATCCATTATTTTGTCTTTTATTTTTTACCCAACTATTATTTTATTTATTATTTTGATGCAAAGTTATTTTTAATCAAATTCTGATCATTTCAAGTTTGGATTATTGATAATTTCTCTTCATTTAATATTCTGGGAAGTCTCATTAATTATCAGAAAAATAATTTAAGTTCCTTTATACGAACAGATTGAATTTTAAGATTCTGTTATTTGTGATGATGGCATATTGGTGTTCAAATTGGTGTATGTAGAAATCAGTTGATTTAACATGTAGGTGGTTAATTATAAAATGAAATGGGGTATATATTCATGGAATCAGTCGATTCAATTTTGTTTTACAAATGTATAATAATTCATCACTGCGAGCACGGTTAAGTATCCTGTATTGATTTGATCTTTGATCCATATAGTCATCACTCAAATGTTTAAGATTATAATAAAGTAATTTCATATTTTAATGACTTTGGACGAAAATAAAAATGCGTAGTCGTAACATTAGTCACTATCGCAGCTAAATTGAACATATTCTCGTTTGATTTTATTTATATTTATTTTTAAAATAATAAAAGGTTCCCATCAGCGAATAATAATGAGATTTTTCAATCGATAGTCCTTCGATGATTTATCCACTTCACACAATCGGTTTAATGCATCTGTGTCGCTTCTAAATGAATTTATGATAACGGTGTCTCTCTCTCATCCTTGATGAGTTATAGTTCTGCAACTTTTGTTTGTATTATTCTTACGATGAATGTTTTCTATATAAATATATATGTATGTTTATATTATTCAAAATAAATAACATCACGCTTCGTTGGAACCTGTTTCAGATGTAAGAATATTTACCATCTTTGCCAGACGATCTTTTATGCTACATTATGAAACAGACTACTTCTAACAGTAATATTTTAAATGTAATCTCATATTAATTGGATGCAGTTTATTTATGACCTCCACATGCGCATTTCAATAACATTTAATAATTTCATTATACATACAATAAACAACCAACGCAGTCGGTAATAAAAAACTGTAATTAACATAGATTGTAAAAATACTTTAAATATTTTTCACTCATTTATTGAAAGTCATGAATTTTATTAATAATGTTCGTTTAAATTTACTGAAAAATATTTTTGTTCATTGTTTCATCCCTCTATCCTATAGTAGGAAATTACATTTCACATTTTTCTCAAAAAAAAAAAAAAAAAATTTTTTTTCATTTATTAAAAACTAGGAATGTTTTATTTCTTGATTGATGTTAGTAATATGTACCCTTAAGTTTTAAAAAAATTGAATGATGTGACTTTCATTGGATTACTTTTTATTGCCATTTTATCCTAACGGAGCACTTATTGTTCAGAATTTGTCAAATACTCTTAGGTGTGGTTTGAAATATTTATTGAATACTTGACGTTCGATGCGATTTATACAATAACATTTTATACAATATTTCAATAACAAATATGTTACAGTGACGTAACATAAATTAACATCAATAATGTTCGTGATTTATCAGTGTTGCTGTATATTAATTATTATTATCCAACATTTTTCAATTAGAATAATCATTCCGTCACTAATTACGTAAATGTTTTTTTTTATATAATCTAAATGTAAAATTGTGTATTAAAGCACTTTTAATCCATTTTAAATTAATAAACCATGAAAGTTACATAAATCTTGTTTTTTCTTTAGTAATTAAAATATAATATTTCGTGTCGTAACGCAAAGTTCAAATTACTTTTTAATTAAATAATGCACATAAACATAAAAAAAGCAATAATTACATCATTTAATTTATTTTTTAATCGGAAATTTCATTGATTTTTATTAGTCTTCTTTGTTTAATATTTTCATTTAATTAAGGAATTTAATTAAATGCAAATTTCGAATCAAATTGAAATGTTTAATTTATTAGTAACGTTTCGTAAGACTTTCATAATTAAGTTTAGATAAACTTATTATTAATCTTATTATATTTTGCTAAATTTAAATAATTTTATATAAGAAAATTAATCAAACAGGAAAATTGTGAACGAGTATTCGATGAAATATAAACAAATATATAGAACTACAATTTATAACTAGATAGTAGGCTTCCACGGTTTGAGTCTGTATAGAAATACAAGAATCCAAGGATATTATAGTTTATAACATTGAAATTAATATTTAAATATTTACTGATTAAAGAACGTTTCAGACAACGTTTATTGTACATTTAAATGGAAGTATGTAGAAAATGATTATGCACATTTTACATTTGCGATTAAAATTTATATTTCATATCAATTAAAAATCTTAGCAATTTTTGTAATACGACTGCAGACAACACCGAGCGTAATTCTGAACAAATATAAGCTGAATAAATATTAGCTCTGCGAGAAAAAATACACACGTGGTTTAAAATAAAAATATATATAATTGAACTCCGAACGCAAATGTTGTTTGTGATAATAAAACCCAATTTTTACGAGAGCTCTCTCATGAAACAAAGGCTTTTCAAATAAAATAAACATAAAAAAGTAAAATAAATTATCGTCCGCCGAAGTTTTGTTTTTATAAATCGAAAAAGAATTGCATTTTAGATTGAACGAAAAAAAAAAAGATTTATGCATGTGTATTGAAATATGTAGTATTTTATTGAATTCGTTTTCTATTCAGTCCAATTTTTGTATAAAGAAATAAACTCGAGTCCGTAAGCTGCTCTCTATTCGATTACTAAAATAAATAAAATTCTATATTTATTAATGCACCCTATATCTCTGTATCCCAACTAACCAACTATACGGCAAACAAAATGCTTACAAATAAAAATGAAAAATGTATTGCCAGATTAATAATATTTAATATAAATGCAGCAATTTCAAAATAAACAACATCGTATGTCTTCAATAAATAATATACATATTTAAAATATATTTAAACTTTAAATAATTGCGACGGTTATTGTTCTTCGTTTCCTGAAAACTGTAATATTAGAAAATTGAAAACTTGCATATCAGTACTATGAATTTCTCTAAATCAAGTTTTATTTAATAGCTGCTTTTTTGAATGGCATGTTCACATAATAAATATTTTTTTAATAATAAAAAATCACCATGGAAAGTTGACAAAAATTATATAGACTTTTATATTTGAATATATTTGTTTAAATATTTTTATTGCATTCTGAGGTTATTTCTTTCTTGTTGACGCGCAAGAAAAAATATTAAAACACATAGTGAACTACTACCACATTATACGCCCCCCCCCCTACCCAGGATAACTTTTGAACGGCTTTAGCTATCGTTATGAGAAAAAACAGGTCGATTTTTAATTTTTACGTACAAAATGTCGGTGTTGTCAAAAATTCCGGATTCACTGGAATGTCTTGTTACTTTCAAAAGTTGAACATGTGCGGTATCATTGAATTCGTCTCGCCGTTGTATTTCCAAAAACGTCAAAATATACAGGGTGTGCTTCCGGCTTTACCGGAAGCGCAATTGAATTTTTGACAACGCCAACATTTTGTACGTAAAAATTAAGAATCTACGTGTTTTTTCTCATAACAATAGCTCCAGCCGTTCAGAAGTTATTCTGGGGGGATACTTTTAGACCGTACTGTATAGACATCAGGATACAGATTTATTTTTTATTAGGTACTTATTCCTCCATTAGAAGTAAATACATATATGCATTAATCTAGTGTATTATTTATTATGTGTATTCTGTTAGATTTTATGCTCGGAAGATTTCGACCTTTGCCCCCAACAATTAAAGAAGCATCTCGTACATTATAATCTAAATTATTTTTTAATTAGTATTGTTTATAAATAGTAACTGACTGTACTCGTGGCTTAATTTTATTTAATATACCAGGGAGTTTATTATTATATCTCAAAGCATTGACATTCGACTTTTAAATAGGTATTTTTCGCAATTAGAAACAAAGGTTATTAAGTAACAATATTACAGTAACATAAAGCTATTGTTTATTCAGTATATTGTTTTCAGAATGTAGCATAGTAGATAAATAATAGATAACAATGTTAAATAACCTTGACTATTTAGTGTTCGAACGAATGATAAAAATTATATGGAAGTGATTCTCAAAGAATTCTTACAGCATTTCTTAATGGTTTGTATTATACAATTTTTACAATGTTTAATTCGAAAAAAAAGAATCCCTTTCAAAATCTAAATTTCTAACATTCGAATTGATATTTTTACATGTAATATATTTCCGTTTAGATATTTATTTCATTTACAATAAATATTTATCATTTCAAAGGTCAACGGATGCCTCGTGATTAATTGCTATTGTAATTATTAGTGGAATCACAGTTTATTTGCTCGAGTAATATGTATGTACTTCAATTTATTAACCGTGTTCTTTTCTAATAAAAATTTTGTTTTTGAAATAAATATTTAATGGTTAATATTAACCCAGTTCTCCGACACGTCACAAAAAATATATGAATTTTATTGAGAGCTGACCGGCGATATAGAAATAAACAATACGAGATACATTTTTAATTGAAAACATAAACCCCCGGTATCAATGGCATTGAATAGTAAATTAAATACTAAAACTGCTATCATTTCGTATGCAGCTATATATGCAACAATTGAAACGTTTTCGTATTCACTGTGTTATTATGCTGTTTTGTCATTAAAATATGTAGTTTATTTCATGTTATAACTTACCATATTTAGATTTTAACGTTGTTTTGCGTTCGAATATAAATTATGCGTGTATCAATTAATCATTGCAATTTGATTATTTAACGATAATGTGTTCTCTCTTTTTATAATCGTGCGCGCTAAAATTGTAATCTAAAATTGAAATTGTCGTTTATTAGTTATTTAAACTATGAATTGGTGGTGGGTGACAATTAAATATTTATATAAATTATTTATATATATTAGTGAAAAAATGTTGTCAATTAACCAGTAATTTTGGTAAAATGTATAACTGTTGAAGCTGTGCTCGAGGGATCTATTCAACAATCAATTGTATAACATTCTTAGTGTTGCAAAGAAAATTTTACGTTCAAATTTTCGTCATTTATTTTTACTTAACATGTAGGCTAAAAGTTTTTCGAGTTCAATCGACGTTCATTTTTAAAGTGATAAATCATAAAATCAATCAAGGAAGAGTTACTATTTTCCAGTAGAATTTCTCCCACACTCATTAATTGTTAATTGACTTTCCAATTCGATCGGATCTAGTTTATATTATCGAATAAAATTCATAATATAGAATAAGATAACATTTATAAGAATGTAAGATTTATAATTTAAAAAGTTTTCAATATACATAAATATAAATGTTTATATCATTCCACGTGGCAAATGGTTCTACTTATCAACATGTTATTATTTTTATAACGATTTTTTTTAATCGCGTATTTCTGTATATATTAATAATCTCGTCTTACATACTTGCAATAATAATTAACTGAAAATGTAAATAATATAATCGTTTGTAGATTAAATTGTTTATTATTGTACGTTACTCGCTGCATTGTTTCCTTTTCATGTTTATTGTTGAATTATATTTAAATACGCGTGTTGCTTATTTATTGTGACTCGAAATTATTTTGATTTTTTTAAACAATAGAAGAATTTTAAGGCTACTTTAATAATGTATTTAGATATTAAATCGACAATCGTTTAGTCTGTCCATTTGAAATGAAATAAATTTTATTAAGAGTCATTATAAAATCAATAAAGTAGAAATGAATATATGTCATAAAACGTGACGATTTTATTCCACGCAAAAGAATTAATTAACTGAGAAATATTTGCTTATGTGTAAATTTTTAACGATAAATTGATTGTTCAATAAATCCGTAATTGCCAGTAAATAATATCGAATTGGTAACTATTGAATTTATTTGTATTACACGAGACATTAAGATGTTGTTTATGCATGACATATTTCAGTTGGAATTTGATTCTATTATATTGGCACATTAATTCTGTTTCTATCTGAACAATTATTCGTAGCCAGTGTAGCCAACATTAGTACATCACGTATTCACCTAGTCGCATAACATAAACACATCCAAATATCCATTGTGCGGTGAGAATCAGTGACATTATTATTAGCTATTGACTTGGTGAGGATTTCTCATTGTTTCTGTTATTATATTGTTGTTCTGTCATTGCGCCGCCGTATTGTGTGCCAGTCTGATCATTATTCCTCGTTTCTACATTACAATGAGGCGATTGTACGTTTGGTCCGCTCACTTGGTCATTGCAATTGTTCAAATATACGACTGATGTTGCGCAGTGTGATATTCGTTCTCTTATGACTTATGACTTATGATGTACGTAGGTATTAATATAAATTTATTCTTTTTATTAAGGATACAGTCATATGTCGTTTGCTATTAATAATTCTTTTATGCCTTTCCTTGGCAGTTTATCGCAATGGATTTTATGTCATTTGTAAACAAATTAGTCAGTACACAGTTTTAGCTTTCGCGCCACTTAATGGTAACTAACATATGTACGTAGACGTAGACGTAGATTGACGCAAACATTTAATACGCCAAAGTTGAAAGAAATAATATTTATATTAAAAGCATATGAATAGAAATTGAAGTTATACATGTTGTTGGTTTTAGGTCCCTCGTTGGCTTGTGCTTGCTTAATCATTTAAATCATGCTAGCAAAAGATTAGTTTTAATGCATAAGATGACGTTAGTGACGAGAGCTATCCGCAAAAGTGACGGTTCTGTATTCATAAATGCACTAAAAACATATAGTCTGTTCACTGGAACATTCTACAATAGCTAAGTTTTTTATTTAAAGAGATACAAACTTGGTTAAATGGACAAAGTTTAAGTACCTTGCAATGCGCATTTTGCGCTATAAATTATAAAACAAAAGAACATCGTATTGCTAAGATACAAGCATAGCGATTAATTTTTTAAATTGAACACCCTGTATATTTTTATATTTTTCAGTTGCTTGGTCGCCTGCTATAATTAACTATAAGACAAATTTTCTCTATGATCGCCAGTTAAGGAACAATAATTAACAATAATTTTTTGCATTCTGGGTGTTCACGAATTATTCTACAACAGCTAACTTTTTTATTTAAAGAGATACAAACTTGGTTAAATGGACAAAGTACCTTGCAATGTGCATTTCGCGCATTAAATTATAAAACAAAAGAACATCGCGTTGCTAAGATACAAGCATAACGATTAATTTTTTAAATTGAACTCCCTGTATATTTTTATATTTTTAAGTTGCTGCGAAAGTGCCTGCGAATTTGAAAAAATGTAAAAGGTCGAAGAAATGTTCATCAGTTTCTTTGTTCCAAAAGGTATTTTTACTCATATATTTTATCCCCCCCCCACAGTCAAATGGAAAATATCTGATTTTCGACAATTTATATTTGAAACATTATGCCAATAAATATTCATCTACATACAAACATGAATGGTAATTTTTTTAATAAAATGTTACTTTTTTTAATTTTACTACCGACATAATCCATTATATGTTACTTTTGGTTATTGGAATATTCAAGTACCTACATCTAATTAATTATCATTAATTGGTTGTAATTTAAAAATAATTATAAATGTACTTAAACCATTTACATAGACATTCAAACCAGTAATTGTCATTCAATATTAAATTGATGCATTAAAAATTTACGTACAATCGATATTTGTTTAATATGAAATGGTATTAATAAACCATTTCGCTGTGAATTACGTCGGTGTGATGAAATTGTTCAACATACTTTTTTTATACAATCAATAGTTAATAAAGAAAAGAATTTTGATTGTAAAATTTAATCGAAGAAAATATATACGAGTATAGGCTATAATGAAGTATATGAACTAAATGGTTTCGATACTTACATGGTAATTTATGACGAAAAGATGTACAAAATAAGTGGCAAACCCAAACCCATTTATATTTTCTTTTTTATTTATAATGACACAATTTCCTGTCCCACGTAAACATAAAAATAATATATATTTATTAACATTTTTTGTTGTAATTTACGTTTGAGTACATTAATGTACGCCATTGTTGTTTTAAGAAAAACGTAGAAGCAGTTTTAATAATACAACATTATTGTTAACTGTAACGTTTACGTTTTTCTTTGTAATGTGTAATTAAATTTATATAAAAGAGAAGAAAACTCATGAAAATGTATTGTTCATTTATAATAAATTTTCATTACGTAAAGCAGTATGTGCATGTCGTTTTTATTTCTATTGTTGGGTAATTGTATGCGTATTACTTATTTTTTTAGTTTTGTTTTATGTGTGCGTCAACATAATTATTGTTTTACGATATTATTATCATCGATTAATAAATAAATTCAAACCTTAAATTTGTAAATATTTTTAAAAAATATATAGTAGGATGAAAAGGAAACATGTGGGTACAAGACTAAATTGATTTGGAATATGGTAATCGTATGCAAGGACATATTAAATTTGAGAAAAAATTTAATTAGAATTTATCGTAGAAAACGTATGTGTCGGTGAAATAATGGCGCGGTAAAAATGAGAAAACCACAGGAACTAACTATTAATGAGAAACATTATTGTTATTTATAATTAGTAATTTAAATTGTATCGTTATTATAACACCGTTAAAACTTTTTCCCAATTTAATATAGAATTCATGAAAAGCTGTATAAATGATTAATTTGTCACTCGAGCAAAAGCTTCCGCGGTTATCAAATCGTATCTTATGGTGACCTTCCGAGTAAGGTTGCTTTTGGCTATCAACTTGCAATAACCCCACGTTATTTTTAAACTCCATTCGGCTACGATTGTGTATTCATTTGGAACTTATTGTTAATTTTAATTGATTGATGCATGTGAACTAAACGGTGGCATACATTTTGAAATATTATAATAAATGCATATAATTTCGTCGATACTGGCATATGGCGTTCGATAAAATGTGTGTATTTATGACCGAATTCCATGCGAGCAACGGCAGTAAAACCCGATGATTTCGCAGCTCGGTGATCGGCGTCCCGATAGCTGATGGTTTTATCACTAACACTGATTGTGGCGATATTTTCCGACTATAAACCTGCTAACCACGAAAATATTCAAAACGCTCACTAATAAGCGTTATCGTCCGTGTTCATTGCTCGTTCGTGTAACACTCACAACTCCACGTTACCTTCAAACATCTTCACATATAGTCGTTTGGCTATCGATTTCTATTGCATAGAAAGATAACATTCTTAAAAATGTTGATTTGTTTACATGAACGTTCATATCTTTACGTATTATGTTTTTACGAATTAGAAATGCTGTTTCTTGATACAATTTTAACGGACAGTTGACGAAAATTTTTGAATGCAATTTTAACACCATTAGCATAGTTTTCTTTAATGTACATCTAAAATATAAATTACTCTTAAAATGATCGGAATTATTTCAAATACTACCTGTATACTATTCTTCATTTTAAATAACTTTTTTTTTTCTTTCTTGAGCGTGCAACCAAATTAAAACTCAAGTTGTGCAATAAAATATATTTATTACGACACACAATATTAAGAAATATAAAAATGTGTTTCGTGATCTTCGTCGGGTAATAAATATATTCGACGTTTGTTATTTATTCACTATGGAAACATTCTTTAAAAAGCATAGTTTACTATAAATTTATTTCATCAATTAGTTCAAAGGGTTGAAATAATAATTTTAATCATTAATTAATGAATCAAATTTTACAATTCCTAATCTGTATTGCGTCCCACGTTACTACTTCTATATACTCCAGCTATTGCTGTAAGACTAGGAAAAACGTGGAAAAAACATAGTCGAGTATTTCGACCATTATCAAGTTTAATTCTAAAACAATTCAGTATATTATTAAATTATTAATGTAAAAGTAATTTAAAATAATTTCAAATATAATAAATTATTTCAATAGTAACTCAATAATGGACAATTGAAATTATGTAAAATTATGAATAATACATAATTCCCTTTCTGATAATAATATAGCTAACTTATAAATATATAATTTTGGTTAGATGTAGTTAATCAAATAATTAAATTGTTATAAATTTTGCTTAAATTTGAAGTGTCACTTCTAAAATTTATAGAGTTACTAGGCCGTATGATTTTCCTTTCGTTAAAACATTCATTAACGCGTGTTTATCTAAATAATTGCTTTGGCTAAACAACTGTTTAAAGAATAAATTAACTAAAGGGTTATGATTTCCTTTATTTTAGAAATTCATTAACTAAATAACGTCTCTAAGCAAAAAAGTTTGGCAATGCTGCAATTTATAACGTATTTAATTTGACATGCGTGTCAGTTATTAATATCTGAGTTGTATTATAAGCGATTTCGGCAGCTGTCCTAGGATTTAATAAAGGAGTTAACATGTAATGGGTACAGATAAACAATAACAATATTCCGCATCTATGATTATTCTAAAAATAGTCCTCACAGGTTTTTAATCAATTTAAAACCTTAGAATATTTTGATACCTCAAAGTCTTCTTACTGTACTGTATAAGGAAATTCTAGAATCATGCGCGTCAAATATTTCTGTATTTAGACCACATATTACTTCACATTTAAAGAATAGATGCCTTTTCGACCCCAATAAAGTCGAGGATCTTGTCCATCTGGATTCTTTATTTTTATGTGTGTGCAGTCTATACATCCCACTGCACCAGGAAAGTTTCTTATTTCATAAAATCTCCCCTTCAAGGTGTTAATATCATTAGGCCAATGCATAAATTGTCTTAATAGTCTTGCAAGGGCCGAAGACACTCTCAATACAATCTTACTAGCTGATGATTGCGTAACGATGTGCAAATCTCCTAGGAAGAATCATCAAAACAGCATTAGTATCTGTGAACTCTCTTGTGAGTAAGTAGGTACTCTATGAAACTCGCTGCTGATTCACTTCAAAAACACTCAATCAGCAGTAAGAATCGTTTAATATTTACAAAGATATTAGTTAAACTACATAGTTCCAGTTGGTAACTCCCCTTCGAGTAACATCTAAGGGTAATTAGCAACGGTAATTCCGGACTAACGTCCACTGTTCTATTTTACCGTGATTTTATATCATCACTTATTAAATTGGCTACATACTGTGCGGTATCTTTTGTTAGCCGATACCTTTTTTTTAATTCTATTTCCGAAAAGGGATTTTTAGGCAAGCGATAAGTATATATATTTTCTCGCGAAACTACATTCATATACTCGTCAATTAGCTCTATTTCTTCCAGAATGTTGTTTAATTCAACCATTTTTTTGGAAATGTCAAGTTAACGACCATATTAAACATCACTTGTCGTTCTTTACAATTTTATTTAAAAATAGTTACTAACGAAACCTGGCAAACAGTTAATCAAGGGGAAATCATAGAGAAAAATTAAAGACAGTTTTTAATAAATAGAAAATCATACGGCCCACTGTCTTTTTTTATATTAATCATTTCCAAAACTAATCTTTTTTTATAATTAGATTCTTTATCAATAATTTCCACATCTTTAAAGTTAAATTTATGTCCAGTGTCTTTAGCGTGTTTCGAAAGTGCTGTGTCTGTTACGTTGTATGCTGTTGTAGTATATTTATGGGTGTTTATACGTTTTTTTAAATGTTGTTTTGTTTGTCCTATGTGTGTTCCAGGACAATTTGAACAATGAATTTTATAAATAATATGTGTTTGTTTATCTTAGGGAATTTTGCTTTTTAATTGAGTAAAAAAATTATTTGCTGTGTTAGTGTTTTTATGTGCAAGTATAATGTTATATGGTTTTAAAATGTTTTTAATTCTTTCAGATAATCCTTTTATATATGGAAAAGAAGCGTATTTTAACCTATTAATAAAACTAATGATATAGTAAATATTTTTAATTCATACCACACACGTTTAAATTTCACTTTAGAAACGGAAAGAAATAACACTATAAATTTTTTAAATATACAAATTAAACACATTAACACTCAAATATACACAAATTGGTTTATTAAAGAAATCAATTGCAACAGATATATC
>JAFFZR010023239.1:0-14206 GCA_018397195.1 Lethrus apterus | reverse complement strand
TTTGAATAAATGACACATTTAAATTTTTTCTTTTAAGCAACAATTTTAATTTTTTGAAGAAAAGTTCTTATGTAAAGAAATAATTCGGTAATCACAACTTAAACATCAAGGAGGTCTATCAAAAGCAAAAGAAAAAAATAAGAGGTGCCATTTAAAAAAAATCTATAATGACGTCAATGCACCATAAAGCTGCACTCTTCGTCTTAGATACATAAATTACTGTTATTTGCTTTAATTTAGAATGTTTACGATTATTATTTTTACTAAATTATAACCACTGACGATCTGAAGTAAATGTGTCATTTATTCAAAAAAATTGTTATGTGAGGTACCAATTTTTTTACATCACCGTTTAAGTAGTAAGAAAGTCTATTAAAAACAGAAGAAAAAAGTGGGGGTTGTCATTTTAAAAAAATTATGATGACGTCATTGTGCAAAAACAAATGACGTCATTCCAAAAAAATTAACGTCAGAAGACGGCATTTTAAAAACAAAAATTGACCTGTACGAGCGATTTTCTTAAAAACATTATAAAACGCTTTTATGAATTTTGTTCCAAACTTTATCACCACACTGTATAATAAGAAGCTAGCAGTCTTGAAGGATCTCCAGTTCGTTCCTTTCATCTTTAGGCAAGTATCTTAATAAACCCTATCGCTCCTTTAATGGTCTCTCAATGGCTTAAATTTAATATAAACCATACATACATGACTTCATAGGGAAGGTTCTAAAGTGTGTCTCTGGATGATTCATGATTTTGTTGATATCCGAGCCCTGAAGAAACTATTCTACGCAAGCAAAACAGAATTTACGACACTGGCACAACTTAAATAAATCTTGTCTTACATTTAACATTTAATTGAATTATATTTTATTATAGAAAAATTAATTAGTCTTAGAACAATGAAGTCACCTTAGAACATGTGTCTTTTTATCTAGTTATTATTCTTTACTACCCAATTCTATATTACTTCTAATACCGAAATTTGTATCATGTATTTTTATTATAATGCCACTTTTAAAACATCTTTTAAGTTTACTGGTAATAAGATGCACGCTAAAATTCTGACATCTGCACGAAGGGACATGTGTCCTAGATCTGAACCTTCTGCAGAACTGGTGCGGGGGCATAAAAAAGCATTGCGACAACCACCCCGTCTATACAACTTGGTCCGGAAGCTCCTGGGAACACCCATCCAGAATACCAACAAAACGCGTCTAAAAAATCGCGCAATTCATGCCTCCTAGTGTCATCCGATATCCGAAGCCTAAAGAAGTGCTCCGCATTCAGGAACTGGAATTTTTAGTACGCCCTCGTTCCTATAGAATTGAGTTTTTTGTATAGGTACCTCATAAAACCGTTATGTTACCTTTTGTAAACACATACGACGGTCCCTTTGTGACACGAACGTGTAATTTCTTCGTTACGATTGCTATAATTTCGCGATTTGTACGGAGATATTTTAATTTTTGGCGCGTGCCTGCGTTATAGAAATTTAGTTGACGTTAGCACGTCGTGTGCGTTGGGCTGTTGCCCTTAATCGTTTGTCAAACCGTTATTTTATGCGAGGGATGGCCAAATTACAAAAACGCTTTTTCTACAGCATAATTATTTTAAATGCATATATTTGTAAAAACAAATACATTGAAAATCTAGTTTGACTAGATGACAAGAAGAGAGATGTACATATTATAATTGCTAGTAGTTTCCGGTTCACGTTAGATGTTATAAAATAAATAAATTATTTTCGCAATTATTTAAAATATTACTGATAATCTCGCATTGCTTTGATTTCTATTTAGATTAAGGAAGATTTATGACTGATAGGTCCAACAGAAAAATAATATTATTTTCATACAAAAAATGTAAAATGTCAAAAAAACGTAATTGAAAAGTTGTAGACATCCTCTTTTAATGAGGAAGGGGTGGGCATAGAAAAGGAGATGATTAACGATCAAAAATAGAAAGGAGAGACTGGACAGAACTTGCAAGTTAAATTTGCTTTTCTTATTTAATTTCGCAAGCCACATTTTGCTCTACCAACACTCTTACCACATCCATTATTTATTTGAGGATCAGACGTAAGCGAAGTGAAGGAATTATTAATTTATATTGGCTGTGGTATGGAATTTGTAAAACAGTGAGAGAGTTGGAAAAACATAAGTGACAAGATAAAGCACACCGAAATGTATGGATGAGAAACAACAAGATGAATTCAGATTATATCTATGTCACAGTCATTTTTACATATTATTTTCTCCTGTTCATTCTTTCTCTAATTCTTTCTTTCTTTATTTTTTAAATTTTGCTCTTCAATTCGTCAACTTATATACAGGACCATTCATTTCATGTTATTCCCGCCAAATGAAGCGACGAAAATTGAAATGAACGCAGGACCATACTTAGAACCGAATGCCCATACAAAAAAAAATGACATTTTTCGATAATTTAAAATGAAGATAGGACCGCCGTTTTTGCGGATTTAGGTTAAGGTCAGCTATCACCTCTTGAAAGTTTTAACTACATTTTGTATTATTTTTGTTTCCCTACACAACAAATTTATGGGCCTTGTAATTTAATGACTTTTAGTAGCAGATTGCAGTACCCTCATTTCTATATTCCTTACAACCAATTATTGTTGAAAATTATATGAATCAACACATTACAAACAAATGGAAAAATTGATCATATTAAACTTGATACCTATTGGCTCATGTCATTATAGTAATGACCGTTGTAGCCTTGTTCATATTTAGAAAATTTTAAATCTGTATACAGATTTGAAACATCTCATTTAAGAACCATTCACAAAATAAAATATGTGCATAAATTCACTAAGTATAATTTTAATGTTTGTACGTATACTGGGCGTTTAGTGTTCTCCTTTGTGTAACTTAAAAATATCTTTAAAGTAAATAAAATAAAATTCAAAAATGTGTAGCTGTTCAAAGCTTTTCAAGTTTTCTCTATAGAGAATATTTTTTTTTACTGCAGAAGAATTACATACTAAATTTACTAAATTTAAGAAAGAGGGAAGATACCGTACCGTCTGCTGTCTCAACTTAAGTAAATGTTTATAACATTATTTTGCTCCATTTTCTTACTAATTGTCAATTTATTTATTACAATTTCTAATAGTATTTTTCCTTTTGAAATAAAATGCCAACATTTTCACTTTGTGAATGATTTTGCTGTACGACTTGGCTGTGATTTTCATCGTTCTTGCCCGATTGTTTTAACCACCGCTTACAAGTTTTACTGTAGATGTAATCGATCATACACATAGCTTTAATATTCGTAATTTTAGTAACAGATGACAACATAAAAAATAGATAATAATCAAAAATGTTCTTTTCGCAGAATTTACATAAATATAGTCCGTTTTTGCGAATTTACCCTTTGTCTAGTTTGGGTGGGTCATTTTTTATTAACTAAAATTATAATCCCTTTTCTGAAACAACTTGTGCATATACAGGTATTTCAACCTGCTGGAATTGTAGAATTGTGTCTATTGTGTAAACGGTAGAATTCTAAATTTTCTTGAGAACTATAGGAGATATCATAGAGTGTCTTTTAAAAATATTTTCCTACATATAGAGTGATCCGTAAGTAGCGAACCAGTCATGTACATTATAATTTTTAATGGAACACCATGTATATTTTTGCAAATTGTGATTCCTTGTTGAATTTTAATATGATTTTATGTACATATGTCATATCTAAACCTTACCGTTTGGAGATATTTAAGTTTTTAATCAATTTTTGACAGATGCAGAGTATAATAAAGGCAAGTTGCATTTCAAGATCTTAGGATGTGGAAAATGATGAATGATGGAATCTATTAGACAATCGGTAAATAATTTCGCTGATGTGATTAAATTGTTCTCAAATTATAAAGGCTGTTCGTAAGTTAGGGGTAAATATGGAAATGACTGTTTTTCGTATCAGATTTGAAATCTACATCGAATTTCAATTATTAATAATATAACATACTCTATATCTAAAATGAACCATTTTGACATAAAATGCCATTAATTATCCATTCATGTGGAATCATATAATATTTAATTTTCTGAGTGCTTTGGCGACGAAATACGATGGACAGTGGGAAATATTCTAAGTAAGGTATTTGAAGACAGAGGGATCAGCAACAATTACTCGTTTTGAGACTTAGTACAATGAATTTTGTTTTATTTTCTGCATTTAAAACTATAACACAACTCAATTTAAATACAACACTGCGAACAAATAATTTCTAATAATAATAACAATAATAAACATTAGTTATATAATAATAATAATAGTAATATTAATAATAATAATAATAATAATAATAATAATAATAATAATAATAATAATAATAAACAAATACAGCTATTACTAGAAATTATTTGTTCGCAGTTTGTATTTGAATTGAGTTATGTTATTGTTTTAAAAGCAGAAAATAAACAACATCATAGTAATAACTCTCAAAACAAGTAATTGTTGGTGATCTCTCTTCAAATAGCCTACTTAGAACATTTACCATTTGGAGCGTAAGCACTCAGCACTCAGAAAATTAAAAATTGTAAGATTGCATCCATGAATGGATATTTAATAGCATTTTATGTCAAATTGTTTCATTTTAGTTAAAGGGTATGTGATATTATTTAGAATTGAAATTCGATGTAGATTTCAAATATGATACGAAAAATAGTCAATTCCATTTGAAAAAAAAAAACGATTACGCCTTGTTGAAGTTTTCCATATTTACCCCTAACTTTTGTCCCTAACGATTGTCTCACCGATTCCAACGTTCAACATTTTCTACATCCTAAGATGTTAAAATGTAACTTCCTTTATTATACCCTGCATCTGTTATGTTAAGGTTAATGTTTAGATATGACAAATCTTACATAAACTCACATTAAAATTCAACAAGGAATGACAATTTGCAAACATATATAGGCTGTTCTACTTAAAATTGTAAAGTACATGACTGATTCGCTACTTACGGATCACTCTATATGCAGGAAAATAGTTTTAAAAGACACTCTATGGTGTCTCTTACAACAGGAAAATTTAGAATTCTACCATTTACACAATAGATACAATTCGAGAAGGTTGGGACTCTAGGTTATTGCAACAAACGTCCTACAATATTCCTCTTCTCTTTGCTTCATTTATTTACCTTTATTAGTTTTCATTTGAGTACATTGAATCTTGCTACTGCATATACTTTAGAGACTTGTATCCAATCCAATATTTTCCTATTTCTATTTACGCTTTCACACAGTTCATTCATATCACCACCTTAGTCGTTCTTTGCTTGCATAGTACTTGCAATTTTTATAATGAATACTGTTTACTACTTTGCATGCTGATCCCGATTACTCTCACTTCAACCCCCTCTCTCTCCATTTATTTATTCCACAATTGCTTATAAACGAACTTCCTCTTTTTTATGTTAAAAACTAATTAAATATTATGAAAATATTGTTTTACATAAGACTTAATATGGAAATAATAATGGTTATCTTTTTAACGCTTAATTATCTTAACAAATTTAAAGTTTTACAACAATTACTTATCCTTATTACAAACTATTCAGAAGTTTGCTGAGTACCAAGACATTTTCTGATCAAAAATATAAATTCTTTTAGAGAAATTTAAAAAAGTTGTGTTTTGTGTAGAATACATTAGTTTCTAGATGTGCAGTCATAACCCATTGAGTTATGAAATATAAGGTATATAATATTATAAGATAAGGCCGGTTTACATAAAGCCAGTAGAGAAGAAATTGAAGTGAGCAAATAACTTTCAAAAGCAAGTCGGCAAGCAAATAGAACCTCTATTCACTTGATTGTCTTATTAGCTTACCTGGCGACTTGTATCGTACTTACATTGCCTAAAATACTAGGCACGGACTTAAAAGCCGGTTTCATGAAGCCAGTAGAGAAGCAAGTCAAGTGAGGAAGTAAGTTGCTACAAGTTACTTCTCTCTGTAAACATCTACATGGCAAGGCAAATATGATACAAGTTGCCAGGCAAGTTAATAAAACAACCAAGTGAATAGAAACAGGTTCTATTTGCTTGCCTATTAGCCTTCTTCTAATTTTGCTAATATATGAATTTTATCAACTTCAGTAAGCTTTCATGGCATTATATACGTGAAAAATTACATCATTTGACGTTTAATAAATTTTTATATTGAAAGGTAAAACTACACCATAAAAATTTATTGAAAAAAGTTTGCATTTATCTAAGATTGTACATTTCGCAATTAAAATTTAAGTCCGTTACGTATTTCAAATAGCGAACGATCTCTTATTCAACTACCTCGTTTAAAATTCACGCGACACTTCAATTGAGCACAAAGTAAGTCGAGATGAAAGAGGAAGCCGTTTCAAGTCGCAAATTTAGCTACAATTACGTACGAAATTCGTACCAATTAAGCGACAAGTCGAAATATCTAACACAAACAACATTTTTTCCATCGTTGTTGGAAAAGTGTCAGAAATTGTGTTTACGATCGAGAATAGTAAACGAGGAGAGACGATAACTGAGCGGAAATACGAATTAGGAGCAATCAGGGCTAATCGTCATCCCAGTCAGCTGATTGTTACATGTCCTACACGACCGCGTGTGGGTTGAATCTACACGATGTATTTAACAAAAATACAATGCGCCTACGTCGCGCAGTCTACGGGAATTTTAGAGAGGTTTACTTGACATTTTACTTTTTAGCACAATGCAGATAAAGCAATATGGCGATTTAATCTTGAAGCTTATTTAAAAACTTCTGTTTCGTCATTGCTGTTTTCGTAGTCAATGTTCATAAGACACACCGTTCTAAATTCGCAATAAATATACCATATTTATAAATATTATGCAATAATAATTTAATCCCAAAAAAAAAACAAATATTAAGATATTTTTTTAATAAATGGGTTTCTTTCACTGAAAATGCTAAAATGCTTTTAAATGGCGAGATATGTTTCGTGAATATGGTTAAAATGGTCAAACACAGTCGTCTTAAAGGCCGTTCAACATGGCGTTCTTGTACAAATCCCACATACGGGTTATTGCAAAATTACGTATTAATATAAAGAACCAAAATTAAGTACAAATTATCATTAACTTAATATACATGTAGAGTCTTTTCATCAGATCAATTGTTTTAAAGTATTTTCCATCTAAACCCTTAGTAAAGGCTTAGTATATTTAGTTTATATACCCCTTAGTTCATTTTCCCAGTTAGTTAACTAAAAAAGCTTCCTGCAAGTTTTAAAAAATTACCTCCATAATTAAATTGTTTAAAAGTTTTAGGGTCATCAGCATTCGTGTCATTACATAAATATCCTATAATGAACGCTGTAAACAATACTGGATTGATCCCTGAGATACAATTGAAGACACCGGTGCAAAAAGGAGGCAGCTCCATATATTTACGATTTTTCGTTTTTAATCGCTATAAGGCTATAAATCACTATAAAGGCGCTCTATCAATTGGTGCAAAAACGAGGCAGATCCGTTAACTCGTCAGGAAAAAAATATATAATGAATATATAGATGCCTCCATATTGGATTCGGTGCAAAAAGGGCACAGCTCCTCGGAGCTGCCTAGTTTTTGCACAAAAATGAAAGAAGATACTGCAGAAATTTCGGAGAACAAAGATGATATGGAGCTTTTGATTATCAACAGAATGTGCCTCTCCCTCCCCCACGTACCTAGTGGAGATGTTTTTTTGTTTTTTTATACGGCAACTGTGGGAATACAACTTTTGTGTCTTTGCAGCCAGTTCGGGAAAATGGTACTTTTTCATGTACGATGAAAGGAGCTAATGATAATAAGCTTTTTACATTATTTTTTTGAAAATTTTGTACCATCAACAGTGACAAAATTATACCTATATTCTGATATAACTACAGCTCACAAAATAAAAACAACGTGTTGGCCCAGTATCTTTAAACACTTGCAAATACTAATTAGATTTGCTAAAATTATACACAGATATCACTAGTTTACAGTCATTTTGTGCACTAGGTGCCACTATATTTTTCTTGTGTACTTTGGCCCTCCAAACTCGAAAATTGCATTAATTTTTTTTGTATGAATACGTTTTCGAGATATACTAAGTGACATAGAAAAAAGAACACCCTGTAATAATTACTTTATTTGAACAATTTTTACTATACAAGTATGTTCGAGTTCGACTAATAAATTATCAAAATTTGATAAAAATTAAACTGATAACTTCTTCAAAAAAATTAATAATGTGTTGCGCCACCATAATGTCTTATACACTCATTAACACGTCTGGGCATACTTCTAATAAGGTGATTTCCTCCTGAGGTATATCATCCCACGCTATCTGTAACTCGTGCTGCAGAGCCGCTAGAGTTTGTGGAGGTTGGGGTAAATTGAGTAATCTTCTTCCCATAATATCCCAGACGTGCTCGATTGGTGATAGATCGGGAGATCTGGGTGGCCAAGGCAACAAAGCAACTTGATAGTACGCAAAATGAGCCAAAGAAGCCCTAGCAACATGAGGTCGTGCGTTATCTTGTTGGAATGTACTGTTCTATGACCTCCTGGATGTGGCGCGCAGCGGTCATGTTACCTCTAATGAATATTAAAGGTGACCTACTTCCAATAGCAATAGCCCCCCATACCATTACTCCAACTGTGTGGTGCACATGCCTTTTCACAGAAAATTGGGGATCTCGTCTTTCACCACGCCGTCTTCTCACCCTTGCACGGCCGTCATGCATACCCAAACAGAATCTTGACTCATCACTGAAAACAACTGAATTCCCTTCTTGGTCCCAATTTGCTCGTTCTCTACACCACGCTAGACGATCACGTCGGTGCCCAGAGGTCAGTGGTAGCACAAAATGGGGACGGTATGAAAACAGCCCAAAGGTTCTTATCCGGCGATAAACAGTTCGCATCCCAATCGGCCTTCCATATTCTTCAAACCATTGGTCCGCAATCGCCCTTGTAGAAGAGAAGCGGTCCCGTAGAGCCAATAGTCTAAGACGGCGATCTTCACGTTCTATGGTTCTTCGAGGACGTCCTGTACCTCTCGCTCTTCGTGTACGGCCCTCTTGGTTCCATGCCCGAACACAGACTACCACAGTGTTTAAACTCCTTTGCGTTCTAGCGGCTATATCTTTCATAGACAAACCAGCCTCTTGCAAGCTCACAATTCGACCCCTATCAAACTCGCTCAACTGCCGAAATTGTTGGCGTCTTCGCACTCGAGGCATTGTGATTCAATTAAAGAAGCTTTTTGAAATGTGTTTTACACCGCTTAAATGACAACTCTACCTACAAATGCTACTTGATCGTAAATGTTTATGAAGAAGTTAACACAAAAACCGCTAGAGTAATATAGCTTAAAAACTGATCGTTTTTTATCTTATCATAAACAACCATATTCCCAAATGAATATTACAAAATATTCATTATTACAGGGTGTTCTTTTTTCTATGTCACTTAGTATAAATAATTAAATTATAATTAAATTAAAAATTTACCATACATGTTATGTAGTGTTGGAAATGGAAAACAAATCTTTTTATTTAAGCCACAGCTAACTATGAATTCGGTATGAAAAATTATAACTTTATGTCACAACTCGAATTTGGAGAACTTTTTCAAAAAACTAACAATGTCACTGCATTCTTATCAAAAAAGTGCCTCAAGAACGTGGATATTATTTTTCTTCATTTTTCCGAATAAGCAAGATATGGTCATAAAACGAAAATTGAAAAAATCGAATTTTTGCGCATAACTCGAAAACAAAAGACGTTAGCGCTCTTTGGTTTTTACCATTAAATTTTTCTGTGTCTCTTATTGTTATCGAAATTTCCTATGAAAACACCGAAATGTGCTCACCCTGTACAAAAGATCATTAAAATTAACAGTACATGAATTGCTCACCAAATAATTCTTGTAATTATAATAATATTTAACTTATATATCAAAGTAAACAAACATTAAATTTATAACATTTATATTATAAAAAATAATTAATGTATACCTTGTATACGTAACACTATACAATTCGTTTATTGCTTATAAAAATATCGTAAACGTTTCTTATATTGAAGACTGCCTATCTGTGAATGGGCATACTGATTAATCTTTTCTACTAAAAATTGGTGGCGACTTCTTGTCTAAGGATCTTTAATCCTACAACATTCCTCGATACTATGTAATTTTGTGTACGTTTCAGTCTGAATTTCGTTTAAAACATTAATACTTATCTTTTATCCTTGAGCATCAACCAGTAAAACTCAAAGTGCAATAAAATATATTTATTACAACACACCAAATATAATAAAATATAAAAATGTGTTTCGTAATCTTTATCAAGCAATAAATATATTTGACGTTTGTTATATTTTGTAATAAATATATTTTATTGCACTTTGAGTTTTACTGGTTGATGCTCAAGAATAAAAGATAAGTATTAATTCAAACATATTCAACCAAGAAAATGACACTAATAACATAACAGTTAAAACAATCCTTCGTCTCCATCAAGAATTTAAAATTCTGTATCGAAGCGCGCATAATCATAATCACATTTTTGTCGTTATGAAGTCGATTATTGAGAACAAAATTGAGAATTGTTCTGAACTATGGTTACACCTGTCATGCGCACTGTAACAATCCTTAAACAATTCGGAATTAATTCTAAATTGGTTCGGAATTTGCAGTTGGAACAAACCTAGTATAAACGAACAAAGTAAGTACATAAGTTTGTTATTTGGGGCGAGTGTTGTAATCATTCGAGTGTAATAATAACCATTATGTGTGAGTCAAATACAGTATTTTATCTAGTACTACTACTACTATCTACGAAAAATTGCTGCTAAAAAGTGAAAAAAGCACGATTCAGACAAGACGATTCGAATCTTAAATGACATTTACGGATCAAGATATTCAAAACTGTCTTGTTGCCATAGTTATGCTATGCTGAAACTATACATAGTCAATAAGATCCTCGTTCATAATGCAATTATGGTGTATACAGTGCGATTCTAAAGTACCCCCCCCCCATGCTAACTTTTGAACGGCTGAAGCTATCGTTATGAGAAAAAACAGGTCGATTTTTAATTTTTGCGTACAAAAGCTGGTGTTATCAAAAAGTTCAATTCCACTTGCGATAAAACCGGAAGCGATGTCAACTTTCTTATTTTAAATGGAACACCTGTATATTTTGATGTTTTTGGAAAGGCGAAGGCGAGACGAATCCAACGATACCGCATATGTTCAATTTTAATTTGAAAAGGTTCAAGATAGGCAACAATAACTTTTCTGTAATATGTTACTTTTTTCAGCAAAATTGGCCAGAAGTTCGTAATAAATATTTGCTTTTATTTGTTTATTATTTATAGCTGATTAGTTAGTAAATGTCTATTAATGGTTTTTCATGTCATTTAACACTAAAAATGTTCATTGCCTTATGGCTAACAAAGGAACACATAAAGAAAATGGCAGAAAATTTATTGCTGCCTATCTTGTTACTTTTCAAATTAAAGTTGAACATATGGTATCGTTGGATTCGTTTCTCCGTTGTCTTTCCAAAAACATCAAAATATACAGGCTGTTCCATTTAAAATAAGAAAGTTGTCATCGTTTCCGGTTTCGCCGGAAGTGGAATTAAATTTTTGACAACAGCAACATTTTGTACGTAAAAATTAAAAATCGACCTGTTTTTTCTCATAGCGATAGCTCCAGCCGTTCAAAAGTTATCATGGGGGGGATGTACTGTATAATGAAACACCTAATGAGTTTATATAATACCTTTAATTGAATGAGTTAATAATGTATATCGTATTAACTAAAATTTGTATAAATATGAGATGTATTATTTAATATAATGGGATGGAATTGAGTAACACACAAGCCAATTTTATTTGTCATCCATCGTGCGCCACGATTCCGATTCCGACTGAGATGTGTCACAATAATGATAATAATAATAATTTATTTAGTCATGTCATGTCATGTGACAGTTTAACTTACATACATACTTTACTTATCCCGAGCCCTCTTCTATCACAGGTGTAGAAGTTGCGATGTCTCGCCATTCTTTCCTGTCTGCACCAATGTCTTCGCTTGCGCCCATGTGATTCCTTTTTCTCCTAGTATTTGTTAATGCCTACATTCCATGTTGTTTTTGGCCTACCTCTTCCTCTTTTCCATTTATTTCCATTTATTTTCATTTCCCATACTATTTTCACTTTCCTGTCTTCTTCCATTCTCGCTATATGCCCGTACCACCTGAGTTGTGTTTTAATTCTATTAATTATACCCTTTACTTCTAACTTTCTTCTGATCTCTTCACTTCGTATTTTGTTTGTTTTGGTTACTCGCTCAATTTTTCGCAGTATCTTCATTTCTGCTGCTTGGATTTTACTTGTAAGTTTTTCTGTCATAGTCCATGACACTAAGCCGTATGTCAGGACGGGTGCTAATATTGTTTTATATACTTTTCGTTCGTTTAAGGACTTATTTTTTTATTGAAACATATATTATACAAGGTGTCCCGTATCGTTTTATTCAAACTTTGGGAACGAAAAGTAGATTTAATTTCATGAATAAAAACCGTATAAGTGGTATGTCGAATCTGTTTAGTTATACAGTGAGATCGAAAAAAAATTACTTGAAGTATGCCATGAACATAAATATTCGGAAGATATTAAAAAAAAGCTTTTATTGTTTGTACGAATCCAGCTTTTGTAAATGCAGCTTCGTCCGTCCACAGAATCTTTCGAAAAAAATCAGCATCTCATCTTGATTGTCTTAATAGCCAAGACGAAAATATTAAGTGAACATAATGATCTGTATTGCGAATCCCTTGTCCTTTTCGAAAATGATACAGATATAGGCCTTTCGATTTCAGGATACGCCAAACACTTGTGATATAAGTAAAGATATTTTTGATTTTTGTTCATGGCTTACTACGACTAACTTTTTTTTCGATCAAACTCTATAATTAAACGGATTCGACTTACCACTTATATGGTTTTTACTCATGAAATTAAATCTACTTTATTTTTCCAAAGTTTGAATAAAACGATACGGGACACTTGTATAATGCTTCGTACAGTTTATTGGTATTTATTATTATGTTGTTTACTCCACTTTCTATTCCCCCCTTTCCTTCCATTATTGCACCCAGGTATTTTATTTTGTCGGTTTTCTCTATTGTTTCGTTGTCAATGTTTATTGTTGTCTGTTGTGTGTTTCTACCTACACTCATTACCTGTGTTTTATTGATATTTATTTTAAGGCTGTTCTGTTCAAGTTTGCCAGACAACATTTTTATTTTATTTACTAGTTCCTTTTGAGAGTTGGCCACAAGTATCAGGTCGTCGGCATAATGGAGGTCACTTATATAAACGGGTTTTAGTTTTCTTTACTTCAAAGGTGTGCTTTTGTACTTCTTCTTTGCTTCTCGGGCTATTTCATCTATGAGCGTAATGAATAGTAAAGGGTTATTGCCTGATTCTTTCTCTGTTTTAAACAATTCTGTCTTGTTTCCTCCTATTCTCACTGTATTCAAAGTTTCAGCGTATATACTCTTTACCATTTCAATTGTTTTCCAGTTTACTTCTCTTTTCCTTAACATTTCCTCATGTATTTCGTACTGTATCAAATGCCTTCTCCAAATATATCGCACATGTAGGTATATATTATTCTATTTGCCCTAAATACTGACTGTGACTATTCACCCCAGATCATTTTTCTACTGAGGATGGCAACTTAGTTGCCGAAATTCGTATTTAGAGTTTTCTAAAATTTTTTGTGGTAAGGGAATTTTTAGTTTTTTGTATATCTTGTAAGGGGTACATAAAAGGGATATACCCCAGTAGTTGTTGCATGTCATTTTATCTCCCTTTTTGTGTATGGGTATCACTAGTGCTATCTTCCAATCTTGTGGTATCTCTTAGGTATTCCACACTGATTATGCTAATCCGGTATTCTTGGTATTTTTGAACAAAGTACTGATTATAATAATTATCTGATATTTTAAGAAAGGGTAGTACTTAAAATGAGTTTTTAATGGCCTATTAGGCCTATTAGGCCTATTATGTTTATAAAATTTGACCATTGCAACTTTTCCTTATTGTGAGTTTGTTTTTCATCCTTTCGACTTTGTAAAGGCATCATATCGGTGGAATTTTTTAAATCAGAAAAAGGCG
>JAFFZR010023235.1:0-14380 GCA_018397195.1 Lethrus apterus | reverse complement strand
AGTTTGCAGGTGCCAATTTGACCGTTAATTACAGCGTTAATTTGCAATTTGCGTCCGTGAAACGATTCGAAATGCAAAATTGAAGGACGAAATTGGCTAAAAATCAAAAGACATGGGATGGAGCCTCTCCAGGTCGAGCAGCATTTTACGACGAAAACGTGCAATTTTTGACATTTGTACGTTTTAAAATTTACGTCAGCTTGACAATTTTCGAATCCGGGCTATCTGGATCGAATTTTTTTCGCTAGAACACCTAAAAATACGTTAAACGTTTCCGACTTTTTCCGTGGATTTTCCAAAAATTTTCTTTCATACAAACCTTGTCCTGACAATTACGAACACAACAAAAAAAAAAAATCAGCCAAATCGGTCGAGCCGTTCTCAAGTGATGCTCCGTCGGACATTTTGCAAATTCATTTTTATTAATATAGATAAATATAGTAGAGTAGAGAGTGTAAGAGTGTAAGTTCCGGATCCGGTTCCGATATCGGATCCGGATCCGATATCCAGATATCGGATCCGGATCTGGATCCGGTTCTAGGATCCGGATCCAGATCCGGATAGTACATCGAACCCAGATATCCGGATCTTCGGGTATCCGGATAGTTTTGGATCCGGATATCCGGATCCTAATATCAACGGCTTTTGCCAGCACTAGTTTCTAGTATTAAAGCTTTTAGGTAATTCAACATTCATTTACCATTTCTATAGATCTATTTTGTGACCCCACCCCTCGCACCAAATGAAACAAAAGAAACTGAAGTCTGTCAACTGATCGCAAAAACCTCAAAAAACCATCGAACAAATCTGTTTATAATTTTAAATAGTCAGTCGATAAACGTGTGTGATGCACAAAGGGCCAGATTATGCAGGCAGCGAGAGAGGGATATCGGCAGTGTGGACCGGTAGCGGCGGCGGGCGTTACGTTATTTATAGCCGTTTTTGTCGACGCGAAACGTATTTGAAACGTGTAATGACACTTGTGTATTTGTTAACCGTGTTCTGCAGTTGCAATTACACAAGAGCCGGCGCGTTATTTATCGTTTCGGATCATTCGTTTTCGAATACAAATTCTCACTTAACGACGGAGCCGCTTTGTAAGCGCGAAAAACGTCCGAAGAAATTGAAATGGTTTGCGATCCGTTTTAACTTCGAGTTTTTTTTTTTTTGGGAAATTTTTCGGTCGCATCTCGTTCATCTTCATTTATCGTCTTTGTTAATCTGCAGTAAACCCGCAGACATGTGACACAATAATAATATCCAAAATACAGTATCCTTGTAAAAAAAAATAACAAAACCCCCAAATGTTGATGCAAAAATACACATTTACACAGGAATGCCTGATTAACGTAATTCCTAAAAATTATACGTCTTCATTAACAAAATACAATACAAGATAAACTTGACATCAAACATATTAATATGGTATACGTATACGCGTTAGTTCAATTATTGGGAAAATATAACAATTACCTCGATGACACTGCGGTATACCGATAAAAATAAACGATAAAAACTTGTGTGAAAATCAGGATTGAAAGTACAAAAAGAACACTCGTCGCGAATCGAATTTTTCTGATTACTGTTTACATTCCGGAACTTGCAACGTCGCTTATAAAAATGAATTCGTTTCGGCGATAAAACTCATTCGCGTTTGCCGTTTCGAACGAGATTGTCGAATAATTCGCGTCCGTGCAAATATTAAGTTCGAATGAATGTATAAATAATGACATTTTTCTATTTAGCTTTGCAATGAAAATCCACATTAAAGCAATTGTTATTGATTTTCGTGAAATTACGTACTACATTTCAATGATTAAACACTGGAAACGTCGTGAATTTACATTTGCTCATTTGTATTCATTACCAACTTACGACTTATTGTATGTAATTATCGAATGATTCTTGCATAAGTAATAAATTAATGAACACCAGTTCAAAAAACATTAATACCTAGCAATTTAAATTCATGTTTCAGAATTCAAATTATTTGTTATTAAATGAAGTGGAATAAAATCGTTCTGGAATCGTCTCTCCTTAGAATATGTTCATTATCTTCCGTTTAATTCCATGATACCTGTTTGTAGTAGGAAGTGCTCCCAAGATTTTATTAAGTCCTGAGGTGAAACGACGCAGCGCCTCCCGTTGTTAATTAAACGCGACGAATAAGCTTTTTAATTTAATTTATCGCGCGACGTAATTTACATCCCAATATCAATTAAAACGTTGTGAAGGAAACCGGCGAACCCATACCTCACGATCCCTCCGAAGAACGTGACACGCACGGCAGTGATGAAATATCTGCGAAACGTCGGACGCGGCGCGAAGTGGATTCGAGGGGATCAGAGGAGAGTGTGGAGGAAACGACGGATGTACGAATGTCGTTTTTGGGGACGCCCCGACCCCGGAACGTAACGCCCAATTCTGGCCGCAATACATCCACGTCGCACGCAAAACGAGCCCAAATAAATATCCTTTATGTGTAAGTGCCCCTACACAACAGCTCCTTTCTTTCGCGCCTTTGTATCGTCGTTTTTTTTTTTAGATTTTGTTCGTTGTTTTCTCTCGCTGGTGGCTTTTTACCACTGATATGTTTTAAGTGATCCATATTTGCTGTAAATTATGAAAGAAGACTAATGCATAAAAGAGGAACTCGTAAATATCACAATGGAACGTGAAGTATTCATATTTGGTAAATGAAAATGTTTGAGCAATGAAAATCATCATCAAATTTTCATTGATTTTCAAAATCAGTGAAAATAAAAAGGAAAAAACTGTTTTATACGCAAGGGAGTTTCGTTGTCTTTCCTTATTTTTATCCATAGAGTCGCCCCCAATAAACGTAACAACAAAAATAAACAATCCAACCCCAAATAACGAAATTATACAGCTAACTACATAATGTGATAATAAATAAAAACTATATTACGTGCGATAATAAATTTTATTAGTGTCAAATTCTTGGTTAAATTTTATAAAAAAAAAACAAAAGACCTAGTGGTGGGTTCCCCCCTGAACCCTAAATGTTAAAATTTTACAACTAGCGAAAAAGGGTTCATTACAAATACGAAACGTCCAGGAATTATAATATATTAATAATAATAACTTTGAGTTAAAAGCAAGTTGTCTAAAACTAGAGACGATGTGAATTCCCTTATCGAGCAAATCACTTTCGTTTAGTAAATGTGCAAACCCCCCCCCCTCCCCGGGGGGCGTCACTCGACGTGCATTCTTTTAGTCTTTGTTGAATATTAATTAACTCGACAGACAACGTCGTAAGGTAAACACAATAGCCTCATCGCGATGCCCGAGCAGGAGCTGAGCTGTGTCGAGGAATGCCATCCACCTGATGAGCGATTGTCACCGTCTAGCCGAGCGGAAGCACGGTGCACCGACCTCTCTCATCATCGAGAGTCGACTTAATTTCTTTTGCTCTAACAGTGACTTCATCATATTAATTTTTAAATTTCTTTGGGAAAACTAATTAAGCATTAAAACATTATAAATACACATTTTTTCGATATATTTATGGTTGCATTTTAGTAAGTTGTTTAATGGGTTCAAGTGTCAAAATATTATTAAATATGAATTTTTAAAATAAATAATATACATAATACTCAGAATTAACAACCTAAAGACCACACTCTGTAATTGGTTTCAACTTATCGAGGTGGCAGAACAAAAAAGGGTTAAATAAAAAATTTTAAAAATTTGAAATATTTTCTGTTAAGTTCTAATTCTTCATTACTACGAGCAAACTATTTTTATTCACATTATATTTTTAAAATTTCACCACTCGTAGCAATAATAAAGAAATTGACCATAACCACCATGATGGAAACACCATTGGTGTAAAAATCCACTATGCAAGATTTATTTATATTCAATTTCCCACATTGTTTCATGATGTTATCAAAAAATTATCATTTATATTTACCTTTTCCACGTCCAATAGCGACGTGACGTCAAAATAAAACAATGTATTTAAAAATTATTTTATGTTATGTAATAAGCCTTTCGAAGGCGACCAACAGGTTGCATCTAAAAACAAATCATACTTGTACGAATCGAATTCGAACAAATCGACGAATGATTTATTGGCAGCGCCGTATGTCCATTACGTGTAAGGATTGTGTTGTGTAGAGTGGATCGATAATTTGATCTGCGTGTATTGGCACGTCACACGTTGGAGTCACGGAAACTCGTTCTTCAATTAGCACGTTTTCCTATATGCTCTCGCAGTCGATATAGCATTGATCTCGCCTTGCACGGTCGACTGCGACTGGTGTGACATTCAAGAAATTTGAAAATCGCGTGTCCATCGGCTGGATTGAGTGCGGGGGCAACAGTGGCGTAGCGAGGGGGGGCAAGGGGGGGGGCATAATGCCCCGGGCGCTACTCACAAGGGGCGCAAAATGGTCCGCAAAACAAAAATTTCAAAATCTTGTTTTCCCAATTACATTTTTTGTCTCAAATTTAAAACCTAGCTTGAGCCTATGACTTTATTTATTTTACTTTATTTATTTATTAATTTGCGAGTATATTTTACATATAATATTATATGGTTTTCGAGAGGGGGGGGGGGGGGGCGAGTTAAGCTCGCTACGCCACTGGAGGGCAATGGTGCAAACATTTCGCATGTCGTGCGCCTATTATTTGTGCATTGTAATTTTCGATGCACAAGTGCATTCGCTTTGAAAAGCTCGACTTGAAGACAAGAGTTAAATTGACGTCAAGATACAACCATTTGAATCATTATGATGTTTGATTGATTAGGTTTCAAAATAAATGCCTTTTATAAAGTACACCATTTTTCGAATTTTAGTAAAAATGCATTACTTACCCTGCTGAACCATTTCCGAAAGACATTTGAAAGAAACGGCACAGTCGTCGATATTGGAAAATAAAAGCACGAAATGCCGGATAATCGAATGACGGAGTTAAATACAATTATGTGACTTTTAAAGTTGGAGAGTGCATGACGATAATTCACGATAGGGAGGTACTTATTTCGGTACTTATTACAACTTTTCATCATTCAGTTAAGAGTTAAGATTATAGGATATGTTCATAGGGTCGATATTCACAGTAAATTCTCATACGAAGTTCTTAAAATTATGGAAAATTATTATCATTAATTCAAATGTCATTTGACGTCTTAATTTACGTTTGCTAAACCATATTTATGTATAATTTATAAATTTTAAAACAATATTGTCAATTGACAAATATTGAAAAAAAATCATTTTTTAAAAGAATTGCGTTCAAACACACAGCAGGAAAAAATACGCATTTATTATCTTCAATTTCTGATAAAATTTATTTAATTGAATGTTCCAGGATCTTTTATTTTATAAATTTATATCGATTCTCAGCACTTGTCGGTTCTTCGCACGTATTATTGAAGATTTTCCTATTGTTTACACGTTTAAAGTTCTTTCATTAGAAAGTTGGCGGACACGAAGTGTTTTGTGTGGAGAACGAAAGCCAGCCAATTCCGTAAAACGACACCGCAGAACACCTCCAACTTCATAGAAGCTCGTTCCTAATCGTTCGTAAAACCAACGCGTCCAAATTTTGCGCCAAACTTTTGTGTGTGTGTATGTATGTTCAGTGCGACAGTCGATGTGTTTTTCATCGATTTTGTCATTTGTTTTAATTAAATCAATTTGCCGTAATCCGGTCGGATTTGAATTTAAATTAGCAACGTGAAAATTAAATATTAATTTCAGCAAAATCGCATATTACGCCGTACTCGATAAAACGAATGTACAGAAAGCTTTTATGTTAATATTTATTTAACATGATAATTTTAATCGTTTACCGTCGATGCTTCATCGATCGAGAATTGCTTAATTTCCGCCCTCATTTATTGGCGATTGTGTAGCATTAGCATTGACTATTTTTTTAAAATATCGTTACAAATTTAGCATGCAAATTACTAAAGGAAAACAAATATGTAGTAAATTTCAACGTTTATAAACAAATGTGTTTTTATTGGTTTATTTACGTCGAATGGATAAATTTAAACGGATTGTCATAAAATGATATTAACATTAAATGGTTTCAAATAAATTGGAAAATAATGTAAATAAATAATATATAATTATTCAAGAACCTTCATGTTAAGCGAATAAATGGAACGCATGGAATATTTTCCTTGAACTTTCATCTTTCAATTTTTGTCAGTCCCTAGATTACATGAAATGGTCTCCAAAGCCAGCGTAGAACACCACGTTTTTTCTTCCAAAATCTATTCGACATACCTTGCAGCCATTAAACCCCTTCTATTGCGACAAGAAATAACGTTTTCAATACTTCTTATAAAAATTTGACGGTGTTTTCTGTGAAAACGATTTTGAAACATACTTATGTTACTATAATTTTGAAAATAATACTAATAATTACAATAATTTAATACTAAGTATTATGTCGAAAATTCTATGAAGAAAAAAAATGACATATGAAGTAGACCTTACCGCAAATTAATATCTTAATCTGCAAGTTTCCCTTTAACCGTACAATAAATAATCCGCATTACGTGTTGTGAACACAGATAAATGCATAATTATGAGAGACAAACAATATTTGCGATTTACATAGGAAATAATGAAATCATGTATAATTACGCATTCAGCGTTTAGTATAAATTAAACGTCACATCTGTTTATTTTGGCCGAAGCTTTTGTATTAATTTTCATTTCGGCGAGGGAGGGCGTTTAATTTCTACAAACAATGCGGTTTCGGCCATACATACATAATAACGTGTGGGGGGAGAATCATCGTAAATTGAATACGCATATTTCGTTGCATTTTAAGTTTGTGTGGCCGTCATCATAGGGGTGTGCGCAAAATTTACACGTGCAAACAATGCGGAAATTAATTCGGCTCTAAATTGAAATTTGAACGAAGCGCGACGACAAAACGACACTTTGGTCAATTCGAATTTCGATTTTCAAACAGCAGATGTTTCAAAGCTGTAAATTTTTTTTCGTCAAGCTTTACCAAACCAGCTTTATAAACTAAAATTCCTTAATAAAACACGACAGGAATGTATTTTTATAAATTCGAAATAAAAAGCACACACAAACTTTGCAATGATTGCAACAATAATACCTTTTGCGCGCGACGTTTTATTTTCAGTCATTGTTAGCGCCGATTCTCGAGGACGGAAGACGTGAATTTCCGCATTTTCTACTCGAAATATCGAATTAGAAAGGCAGCCTAACTCGCAGGATAAATCATTAATCTCGGCCGCCCCCGCCGCCGCCGCGCCGTTCATAATAAGTTCCTTAGACGTGGTCCGGTATTGCGTGAAGAAACGTGGCAATTTCTGCGCGCTGAAACTTCGTGACCATATTTCAAATCCTTACAGTACGAAACTTGCGTTTTGCCCGTAACGTACGTAATGAAATAATATTGCGGAATTTTATATATAACTTACGGCCGAGCCGTCGTAACTTCGTTTAAAATGTGGCGAGTTTCCAGCAACAACTCGGATGCTACTTAATCGTCTTCGCGTGAAATTTATTAATATGTTCCTTTCGGACGGAATTACTTTAGTCTTTTTTTTCTTCTAAACGCAACGTATTGAAATTGTCGTTCGTATATTTTATTAACTGTCGGTATTGAACTATATTTACTATTTTTGCTTGTCTGTGTGCAACAGCAAATTTGTTATTTACAATTGCCACAAGCTGTTTGTTTTCATGTAAACTGAAACCCAATACAACAACAAAATTCATCGTATGATGGTCTATCGTTTGCTTCATTTGTTCAATAAAATTTGTCGTTGTTATTTGCTGTTTTACGTTTGCTTCATTTTTTCAATAAAATTTGTCGTTGTTATTTGCTGTTTTATGAATTATATAATGATTAAAAAATGGCTAGAGTAATGGTTCAATAAATTTCAAAATTATTATTATTTTTATTATTATAAATAATTACATTTACCTGAGAAACAGGTCGAAAAATTATTATTATTTAAGTAAAATCTGTATTCCTACGAAATGCGAAAAAATTGCAGAAAACTTGCTTTAAAATAGATTTTTTTAATTAATAAACTTACTTAATCCTTGAAACTTTCCACCTTTCTATTTTCACCATATCATCGGCATAACATAGTTCGGTAATATTAATTTCCTGAAGCTTCCAGCTTCCAGCTTTAGTAATTTTAGTAGTTCTTATTTATCTTGGTTCCTAAGGTATTTTGATTTTTGATGTTGCGTCGTCTAGTTCTTTTTTTGAAATACTTAAGCGCTATAGTGTCGTCTTAGTTCTATTCGTTGCCTGAATTTCTTCATTTTGTTCTTCTAAAACATTTTCTTTTAGTAGTTCCTTGAAGTATTCCTTCCAGCGATCTATTACATGTTCTTCTTTTATTATTCATTAATAAAACGCATCCAAACAATATAAAAAAATAACTTTCAAGCAGTAATTGCGTTTTGCGCAATATCAGTAGCACGTGTGTTTTGTTGTATCATTCAATTTTGACGTTAAAGACTTCGCTAAAATGAAAACTGCACATCGACCGTTGCAAATTATTGACAGTCGGTAATTAAATCTCGCATTTCAAGAATTAATTTCGGGAAAAAACACGCGCATTGAATTTTTGAAATTACATTTACAGGACTCGTTAAATCCGAATGTTCAATAAACAAATTAATGTAACTAACGCGAAAAATTCGGCACTGTTCCACCACATATGTATGTATTTAGCTTATCACATTATTTTGATAGGTTTGGCTTTTACGGAAATGAGAAAATTTACAAAAATTGTTTTGTGTTAACGTCAAAGAGGACGTGAAGAGTTGAAATGTTCGACATTTTTTTCTGCTTTATGTTATCACAAGTCTTCTTAACTTCAAAAATATTTCAAAAACCCGTGTATTTTACACAGTCCAAAGGAAAAAAGTTTAATGAATCATTTTAGTTAATTTTCATTTCTTTTCATCATCAACAGACGACGCGACGAGACGTGCGTATATCCATCGAACGAAAAACATTTTCAAAAATATAATGTAAATCACGTTTTTATCTCGCATGTTTAAACAATAAATTGCACGGGTATAGTTTGTTCGTTATCTAAATCTCTTCCGTAATTGAGTTTTTGATGATTTGCGACCGATTGCAATTTCGCCGGTGACGGCGGATCCGGCGCTGCCGCCACGCCGCCTGTTTGAAATTGAATCCGCGCGACGTTCAGTATGCAAAGCCCGACTTTGAGGGACTTTGGCGAAGTCCGCGCGAAATTACGAAAAGAAATGGGAGATTAGTTGTAACGTAGTGCATTCGTAGAAGATTCGTTTCACGCAACGGGGCCTTCCGTCCTAACTTGTAGTATTACTTCAGTGTACGTACATATCAAAGTTTACGCATACAAATAACCAATAAATAGGTAGATTTTGAAAAGATGTCAACCTTAAAGACAAATTGTGAAATTCTTGACTGTAAACGCTTGGAATATTTTCCTTGAACTTTCAGCCAATTCAAATATTATGCAATAATCTCAAAAAATGTGTTCGTTATAATAACACGTGATGTAATAAAATAATTTTATTCAAAAGAATTGACAGAATTTCAAAAAAATCTTCGATTTATCAATCAAATACCATGAAAAAAACGTAGAGATATTTAATAAATGGCATAAAATGAAATTTTTGACAATGAAAAATTAACCGTAATTTAGAACAATAATCCCTCATCCGCGACATATGACTACGTCTTTTATCTTTCTGTGCAATTACGTTCTTCCGCTTTAGTTCTCATAGCTTCGGTCTATCCGTTGAGCGCATTGAGCATACGCTCAAGCGAAATATAATTATAATTCGAGCGGGAGAATCGAGGGAGAGATATTGTGAATTGAGAACAGTCGACCGTGATTGCTGTTAATTCTGTTGCTTTGCGAATTCGATGACGACGGTCTGGAGTATGATGGACATACCCACAGGAGGGCATTCTGTTGTATATAATCTTGTCGTAAATTTTCATTATTAAAGTTTTTAGCTTTATGAACATTTACAGACTGACCTTTTCGTATTACTAAACAATTTATACAGCAATTAATTTGATTAATTTAATTTAATTCAATTTAATTTAATTTTTAATTTATTTAGTTTTACGTGTCGTAAGAAATATTTTTTTATTACATTTAGTTAATAACTCAAGAACAAATAAAGTATTTTTTCATAAAAATTAAAATACACAAAGTTAAGAAAGCAATGTGTTCCATTTCTGGAAACAGCCTAACATCAGTTAGAAAAAAAAATTTCCAATGAAATTTAAAACCTTTTGAAAAGCATTTCATATTTTTCTTGAAAACTAAGCAAGGAATTTGTAAACCAAATCACTACCAACCGAAACCCACAAATCGTCTTTCTTTGTCATTATTTTAATTGATAGTAAATATCATAAACTTCTTCTCATGGTAAAGGTTACTTGTATTGATTATTTCCATTGTTTGCTGGAGTTTTATCAAATTTTGCAGCATTTGAAAAATCAACATTGGGTTGCGATTTTTATCACCCAAATTTGCAACTTTTTCTTAATAAATTTTAAGTCTGTCATAAAATTAACTAAAATATTGATCTTAATTCTCATCCCTGAGGAACTCCTAACAGAAAATTTATCTGCATGGCTTTCACCAAAGCGCTTGAACTCAACGATTACCATCAATTACTCTATGGCACGCCCCAATATCGATCACAAAAGTAAAAGGTGTTCAGAAAAAGTAATGAACGTAAATCTGCAAATTACTCTTTTACGAATTGTTTAGATCTTCTTTTCTAAATCTGAGTAAAAAGTAAATTAAAAATTATAAAAAGTATAGCAGACAACAATTTAAGATTGTTTACACCTATAGATGAAAAACGTGGGCGAATACATGAGTTTCCAAAACTTTACGAAATTTATTACACAAAAAAAAATGATTCGTGTATTTCGAGTGGCAAGACACATTTATTTAATTCAAGCCGCACGCAGCAGTTCCATTAACGTCGAAGGATAAAACGTACCCATGTGCGCTACGTCTGTCGGAAACTTTAAAAATGAAAGACATGCACATTACACGGACCCGTCTCTTGCAGAATTAAATATTAACGTTGGAGAAAAGAGACGGGTAAATTGCGCCCCGCGCCGTAATGAAACGAGACGATGTATTTGTCAAATTTCGTAGCGGACCGCATCAATTTCGGGGCGAAAGTGGAGCCATTTGTTACGAAAGTCTTCCTTAAAACTGTCGCAATTTACCCGAAACTGCGATTTAAAAAGGCACCGCTCGCTGTTACAATTTGTTCGGATGGAATTACTTCATTAAGAAATGCGGCGATATTTATAAATTTTAATTGCCAAGTTAGGGAGCTGATGAAGGTGATCGATACTACGACGAAGAACCGCATCACGGCTTAGTTCTGTAAACAGCCAAAGTAGGTCAACTTATATTTGACGGATAAATAGTTTTTCCCGGTGTTTATTTTCTGTGGCGAAGCTTTTGTATGAAGTAATTTCAAAGGTATCCTTGCTTGCCAATTCCGCAAAATACCTATACGGAAGTTTTATTGTCGTTTATTGGTATTGTTGCAATGGAAGATATAAATGGAAAATTCCAAATAATGAAGGTAAATTTAATGAAAAGTAATAATTTCTTAAAAGTTCGGTTTCGTTATCATCAAAAATTATTTGTTGATGGGAATTGTTGACTTCCGGGCATCTTATACAGGAGCGGCCTTTATCTAAAAAGCAAGAAGAGAAAGAGAAAGCAAGAGTTAAAATAACATTTAATTTTTAGCTGTTAGTTTAATATTTAATTTAATATCTGTTAATTTTTGAACTTTAATAAATTGGGTTTAGGTCTTTATTCCTCGATTTTTCCATTTTCTTCAAAAATCCTTTCGGCTTAAAAGTATCATAAGCAAATTTTTTCAGGACGAATTACTCTACTCTAACATCCAATTATTAACTATTTTAATACGAATTTCACAAAAACATTTACAAAATATCCTACAAGCGTATGACACCGTAAAAAGTTGCATAAAATATAATTTCAACTCGTTTGTTTCGAAATCCGACGTATCTGCGCGCGGAATTACATAAAACAACGGAACACGTCCTCATTAATAAAACGCATTTGTATATTTATTCGACGTCCATATAAATATAATGAATTCAATCAAACCAGGGGAGTTTCGGAACGTCCCCGATACGCGCCGCGGCGTCATAAATCCGACGCGAAACACAACATTGTAAACGCGCACTTTCGATCAATCATCCGCCAAATCCGAAGTAATTCGAGTTTCAAACGATATTTCCGGACTGCATTTTCCGAAATATCGGTTGCAGACTTTACGTCAATTACTCTGCCATAAAACTGAAACTGTCGCATCTCCAATAAAGGAGCAATATCCGATGTCTCTTGTAAATACGTTTAAGAAAAAAGGATGAATAAAGATGCACGACGGACGTAACAACGATCTTAACGTCTTAAAGAAGTTTTCGATTTTTTCCTTAATGGATTATTTATATTCGACGCCCGAACTTGTTGATTATGAAAACTATAGACTCGAACTTAAAGAGATGGTTATATTATAGTAGCTTTCTTCCAGTCTTTATTTTTCTATTTATAACTTTAAATCCTCATGTTAATTTTTCTTGAAAAAAATTCTAAACTGTATTTATTGATTATTGATTATAACTTTCTAAATCTGTTTGAATATTGTTACGATTATTTTGTATCAAAAACGTCACAAAGTTATTTTGTAAAACCATCAAGTACGTGACGTGCGTTTCCACATAAATTTACTTCGTACTTCAGAATGATATTTGTCATTCTGTTATTTCTGATTGGGTCGTTTAAATTCGCCAAAAATAAACGCATGTATTCATGCTCGTAGATATCGTAGATATAATTCATATCAAATGTTATTTAGAAATGTTACTCGCAATTTTAAATTATTTTAATGCAATTTCTAGATAATATTTTGCAATCAATTTTACAGAAATCGGTTGAAATTATTGAGAAAAATAAAAAGAACAAAATATATTTTTATGAACCCGTTAGGCAAATAGATCATTTTCTTATATTTCAAATTTCCAAGTTATTAAATTTTAAAACTCTGTCAAAAGGATAATACATCCGCCACATTCTCTAATATTAAATAATTTAATATCTCTTAATGCTCCATAAAGATGCTTGAAGTTATTTGAAATTCCTTTGAAATGAACGTTTTAATTTTAAAGTGAGAAACGCCACAAAAAAAAACATAACTAAAGGTCAAATTAAAATTGTCGTCGAGACACATACGTTCACAATAACGAGCAAAACAGTTCACTATAAAAGTTAGTTGTCCATATTTTCACATCTCTGTGCTATATCGTTATTAGTTCTGAGAATCGAGTCAGAATCGACGTTATCCATTACGAATTGAACGAATATATCGGAGCATATCGTCAATTTGTAATAAACATGAGAGCATAAACAACTCAGAGTTGCGAATTGCGAATTGGTCGGGTTAAGTAGAACCTGGAATCCTTTGTCATTTGTGTTATAATGCGCTTTCGAAACAACAAAGCTTTATTTAATGTGTTACAAAGTTAAAACTTTTGACTTCAACGTCCCAGTTTTTAAATTAATCAAAGTATTTAAAATTGCTGTAAATTAAATACTACTAAAATATACTTACATTTAATTCATCAACAACTGTATATTCATGGGCTGAATACAACAAATCAATTGTATTAATGAAACAAATTGTGATTGCAGGTCTAAGGCCCGTATTCACCAAGGCCAGTTAAATCTCCAGTTTACTAACTACCGATTAAATAAAATCTATAGATTAAAATAAACTGACGTTTCACCATCGCATTCTTGATTTTATTTCGTTTCAGTTAGTAAATCTTCAGTTAAGTAAATATATATACACTATCCATTCATAGGGTGCGCTGAATGCTATAAATTAGTTCATTTGGTATTCATGACTACATTCATTACATTAGTATAACTGGTAAAAAAATATAAAAATGAGGGAAAAACGAAATACATATAGAAATTATTTAGAATAGGAGAAATTAGAATTAATTAGAATAGTTGAAAAATATTTACATATAGTCGAAAATAAAAAAAACCGATAATTCAAGTGCAAAAGAAAAAAATGATATATGAAATATTATAAAAAAAACGAATTTAATTTCATAGCCCAGAAAGGCGAAAGGTACTATATGAAAATTTAAAAAACAAAGCTAAAAAGGATCATGCAGATGATAAGGTATAATTGTTATGCCTCAAAACATTGTTGCATCCGTACATATATTTATTTCAGGTCGATTTATACAAAACTGGTGGTGGAACTTACAAAATACAATTAGATACCATCGGAGAACAGTTGTT
>JAFFZR010023234.1:0-14501 GCA_018397195.1 Lethrus apterus | reverse complement strand
CACCTAACCTAATTGGCAGCAAGCCTATGTGCTTGTCCATCGGCAGAATTCGAGCCTCCTGCAAACTTATGAAAGTCATAAGGATGTGGAATCCTCGACATAGTTTCTGCAATGATTGCATGGGCGATTCTTCGTTGTCCTCCTTGGTCTGGAAGTTGAATCCCTTGTTGTTGTTGTGGAACGATTTGAGTATCCATTTGCCAGAAGATTTCGATTCCGACGAGCTTCAATTTCTGCGTCTGAAAAATTCGGATTCCTTCAGCTTCAATTTTCGCTTTGTTGAAAGAATATTTGGATTCTTTCGAGGTTTCGCTCGGACGTCCGAAGATGTTGATTCTTTAGTCGTCGCTAGCCTGTGGTTTTTCTTTCTTCGGATTTTGTGCCAGATTGTTAAAACAAACCTTGATGAATTTTCGCCCTTCAACAAGTGCACCAAATCCTACCGACTGCGCCACTTATCGTTTCCAAAAATGATTTGGAATTTTTAAAAATGATTCGATTGATTAAACACTTTATTTTGCTTTGAAGAATTACATTCGACACACTGTATGTATGCTAGCAGTTAACAAAGATGAATAATAATAATGAAATAAAATTACGAGTATATATATTAAATATTTAGCTGACATTACATTTCTTGTATGCATCATTGTTAGATGTTTTACCTTATATGGTAATGTGACTAATACAAACCGTCATCACCATATATGGTCAATTCATAACACACGTCGTAAAAATTTGAACTGTACCACTCTCATCATTTCGACATCGTTTTTTAGAGTGTCTACTGCAGGAATTATGGCAACGCATCCAAAATGCAGTAGACACTCTAAGAAACCATGTCGAAATGATGAGAAGAATCCAGTTCAATTTTTTACGACGTGTTAATCTTCGCAATCATGCAGAAGGCGGTATATTCTCGAACATTTGTTGTGAATTTTTTCGTTGATTTAATTAAAATTTCTAGTTCGTGTTGAGGGTTATTTTTTTTCTGCCTAAACTATGAGAAATGACGAAATGGAGCAAGAGACAAGAAATGTAGGTAAGATATGTGTCTATCAGCAAAAAAAGGTTCAAAAGTATTCATCTAATAACAAAAAAATTATGAGCTTCTTAAGATGTGGATGACCATTTTTTTGACCACTTAAAAAACAGGCAGAAGAGAAAATAATGCCAAATAAAGCTTTCATTCAGTACAAATCCACATACCAAATTTGGTTCCAATCGCGAAAAGTGTTATAAAGTTTTCTCGAAAAAACGATTTCTTTTCAGGAAATTTGTATCCCTCTAGCGGCTAAACGAAGCAACTTTGAATAGAGGTAAGTTGGGTTAAATCGTCATATTTTGGCCTCAGGAATATGTGTTATTATTTTGTACACACCTTTCGGGACACCCCGTAGAAAATATGCTATCGAATGAGTAGAGTAGAGTGTTCCCCTTTGGGGGTACACTCTGCGCATATTTTTTCTGATGCTCGGCTTTCAGTTGGTGTAAATAAGTTAGTTTAACGTCGTTTCCGTTTTATATTATATTTCGTTAATAATTCGACTTATAAGTAACATATGCATATCTTAGTTCTTCGTATAAAATATTCTATTAGATTGTTATTAGAAATAGTTGTTTAAATTACTTTACGTTTGTCGTCAATACCTGACGAATAAGCTTCTTTTCGTTAATAGATGGCACATTGAAAAAAAATAACTAATTTTAAATATGTTTTAGAAATTATACTTATTTTTAATCTTGAGCAAGCAACCAGTAAAAAACGTGAAATGTAATAAAAATATATTTATTACGACACACGACACACGACACACAAATGTATAAAAATGTGTTTCGGTATCTTTTGCAAGTAATAAATGTAATATTGATACATTTTATATATTTGTGTCGTATATACTTTTATTACATTTCACGTTTTTTAATGATTACTTGCTCAGCCAAAACTTATAAATCATACTTTAATAGGAACTAATAAATAAAACGTGATTCTTTAAAACACTTGATAATCTGTTTCAATGATTATTGATTATATTTGTTTTTAGTATTTAATGGTCAGGTTAAACCCTGCCGTTCTTTGATAGTTTAGTTAATATTAAAGATAGAAAAAAAGTATAAATGCAGAAGCGATCGATACTTAAAATATTTAACAATTATACAAGCGGATTCGTCACTTATGTACAGCCTTACTTTTTAAATAGAATATCCTTAATTTCATTTTTATAGTTAGAAACTTAATGGTTATGGAGATATATGCATTTTTCCTCAAATTTGTACAGTTGTATATTGAAAAAATTATATTTAAGAAGCGAAAAATATTTCAACGACGATACTTCGCTGTTAGTCCTGAAAAGGACTATTGATCTTACGAAAATCTTCTCGAACTGTTTAGAAAAATAATAACAAATAAACCGAATTTATTTTTACGTTATCGTATTTATATAAAATAGGTTATCTTTAAAGTCAAAAGGTTATTTCGCAGCTTAATAATACGCACACATAAAACGCGAATTCGACATGAAGTGGTTAAGGTTTATGTGGTTAATGCTTTCGTGCTTTTTAATTTCAATACAAGCCCGAAGTACCACCCAACCTCCTCAAATAACAGCGATGTCAATAATTATGGTTGATTGCCTCCGAGGATACATCCAAGTTGGTAATAGGTGCAGACCTTCTTTCTCTTAGGTATTTTTTATAATTATTTTTATTTAGAGACATGTGTTTTTATTAAATATTTTAATCGCTTCCATACATTTTATTTAGACTTTTAACTCCTAGGTTTGACGGACTAGAAATAAAATATTTGTTTTTCCCAGAAATTAGTAATTATTTTGCGAATGAACAGAACAGCTTTGTGCTTGGAAAGAAAATCAACAAATTTATTAAAGAAATCTTTTTCATTTCTTAATTTTTTTTCGTGAAACCTATGGTGTATTGTAGAAACTGTACTCTTATCATTTTTAAATAATAATTCGACTTATAAGTAACATAATATGCAGTTCTTCTATTAGATTATTATTAGAAATACCTAGTCGTTTAAATTACTTTAGCTTTGTGGTCAATATCTGACGATTAAGCTTCTTATTGATAGATGGCACATTGAAAAAAAAAAAAAAAACATGTTAATTGAAGGATAATTTTAGTTACGTAATAAATTAAATAAGTAGTGACAGTATAATAAAAATAACTAATTTTAGAAATTATACTTTTTAATTAAATTTTTTAATCTCGATGAAGCAACCGGTAAAGAAACGTGAAATGTAATAAAATATATTTATTACGACACACAAATTATAAAAATGTGTTTCGGTATACTTTCAAGTAATAAACATAATATTCCTATATTTTATATATTTGTGTCGTATATTTTTATTACGTTTCACGTTTTTTAATGATTACTTGCTCAAGAATTATTATATATTAATCAAAAACCTTAAATTACCCTAAGGTGTCAAGGTACTAATTACAAGATTACAATACATATTTGGTCACAATAATATTATGATTAAATAAATGTTGCCCATTCTTTTTTATTTTTCGCCATCTTCATCCCCTCATTCCAAGATATTCTTCGTTCCATCAACGATTCAGCTACTCCTTGATTCCATGTTTTCCTTGGTCTTCCTCTTTGTCTTTTCTGTGTGGATTTTGCGAGCCATATTCTTTTCGTTTGTCTTCCATCCTCCATCCTTACTAGATGCCCAAACCACTTTAAGCGTTGTTTCTCTATGCTTTCCAGCACTGGTTCAACTTTAAGCTCTGTTCTAACTGTCTCATTTCTTATTTTGTCTCTTCTAGTAATACCTTTTACACTTCTTAAGTATTTCATTTCTAATGCCTGTATTTTACTTTTCATTTGGCTATTTAGCACCCAGCTTTCAGCTACGTATGTCAAAATTGGTTTGTATATTGTATTGTACACTGTCATTTTCGTTTTCTTCTATATTTCTCTATTTCTTATGAATGTATTGTTCAGTGTATAGAAGAGTTTAGTTGTATTGTCAATTCTGGTGTTGATTTCCGCCTCTTCCTTTCCATCATTGTGTATATTTACTCCTAAATATTTAAATGTTTCTATTTGCTTCTTCTTTCCATCTAGTTTTATTGATATGCTTTGTTCTCTCTTCCCTATGGTCATTACTTTGGTTTTGTCGACGTTACAACATATGAGTATAATTATGACTGCACTCAAAATAAAACCCAATAATAGCCAAACACTATAATTTAAAAATTTTTCAAATTGACTTGAAACTTAGTTACTTTTAGATTATACATTTTAACGTCGAAAACAATAATGTTATTTAAAACTTTAGAAACAGGTTTTTGATTCGTAGAAAAATAAAAATTGACATGGTGACAGCAAGACTAACAACTTCTTTTATTAAATATTATCTACACAACTACACATAAATATCTTCTAATTTATATGGATGTTTAGACGCTGAGTAAATCTGTTTCACGAGGACGAGAGTATCTATAGTCAAAAGCATGTAAATACATTATTCAATTACAAATTGTGTCCAAACATAATTAAATATGACGTTAAATAATCTTGCTCAACGACGAAGAATCACGTATGTGTGTTCAAATTTAAGAGCAGGGCCGTCCGAAGATATTTGGCGCCCGTGGGCTATTAACAATAATGCGCTCCTCTTCATAAGAAAATATACAGGAGGGAAAACGGGGTGAAGTTTTACAACAGTTTCAGAACTAGAAAAAGTTGATATAATTATCAATAAATAGGGTGACCAATTATTATTTTTTACGAAAGTACGGATGGATGCAAAAAGGTTATTGTATGGGCAGGGTTCGCTCCGTAAATTGAAATTTTGAATTCAAAAAATCAGTTTTTAAAATTTATAGTTGGATATGGGTTAGGTTCGCCCATAAATGAAATTATTGAAATTCAAAAGGTCAGTTTTTAAAAATTTATAATTTATGGTTGGGTTCGCTTCACAATTGAAATGCAAAAGGTAAAAAAGAGGTACAAAAGAAAACACAAAATTCAAATAACCTATAAGAACAATTGCCGCCCCAAAAGGCTAGCGCCCCTGGGCTATAGCCCATCTAGCCCTGTGGTTAGGGTGGCTCTGTTTAAGAGTACTAAGAAAAGAGCTTAGACAAAAAGCTCACACATACGTGAAACCAGGGAAAAGAAAAGGTACCTATATGGAATGTTGTTTTTTCTTGATATTTGTTTATTTCTTAAGTTTGTATTAAATGAATAATTTTAAAATTACCAAAATCTCCTTAATTAATTGGTTATGCAAAATATGGTCTTTATTAGTCGTGTGTTAGAAAGTAGCTAGCCTAATTTTGATTCACCAGTACAAAATTGAAGGAATCAAGCAGACACATATTATGAGACGTTATTAATTAAAATCTTTAAAATTAAAATGTATGGAAAATTATGTTAAATAGTCCACCACCAGGTGAGCTGAACTATGATGAAACTTAATTCCACAAAAACGGAAGAATTCTTTCGTACTCAACTTGCATACTGGAATATCCGTTATCTCTGATTTTAAAATAAATTTTCAATTAATTATTTATTTTTAATTATTATATAAAAGTGTCAAATATTGAAGTGTCAAAAAAATATTTATTAAAATAAAACAAATGATTCGGAATCTTTTTCAAGTAATAAACATCTTCTAATAATTATGGAATAAATTTATCAGTATGTCAATATATTAATTACTTGAAAAAAGTACTGAAACACATTTATATATATTTTATATATTTGTGTGTCGTAATAAATATATTTTTATTACACATCACGTCTTTTATTGATCAGAAAAAAAGATAGATGTTTAATACAGTAAAATAGGTTTTATCCTAGAAACAAGGAGACTGAGAAGTGATAAATACTCGTTTTTTTTTTTGTTTTTATTATTATTTTGTGACCAGTTTCGGCTAATCAGGTAAAAATTTCATTAAATATCAGGTAAATAAAATTTTTTTATTTTTAAATATCTCTTTAGTTAATGACAAATTATAAATTTTGATATGTCCCATATCTAGGACCAAATTTGCAGATGAGGTATGTTTATTGGATTCACTTAAAAATTGAAATTTAGAAAAATGTTCTTAGCATCATTCCTTTTTTTGTAAATATTTTTATAAATATCGTCTAACTACTGACTCATTTTTTAAATTAAGGTGAAAAACACCTGCTAGATCCAATCATCACGTGCATGAACTAGCGCACCTGATATGATTCTCAAACTTAAATACCAATTTATTACGTTGTAAGTTAGTTAATTTATTAAAGGAAGACACTAAACTCTATTAAGAGAAGAGTTTTTACTTGAATACACATACATCTACAGCTGCTAACGTACGAAACAAATGATTTATAGCGTCACATATTTTATAAACGTGTTTAATACGCCTTTAAGGCACCCGCACATTTATTTTTAGGACACAGAAGTCACCCAGAGAATATGCATAGCTCAGTTACATAATTATTCAAACCTTAAAATGATTAACAAGTTGTACATCGATCAACATACGACACAGTAGATTAACATGCGATGCAATGCACGAGCAAATGAAATATTCATATGAAAAGTAAAATGTGTTTTAAATTAATCATTTTATAACATAATAATATATTCATTTCTCGTATTAACTATGAGTATGTAAATTCAGTTAATTATACGCATTATACCTGCAATTAGTGCATTGATTTATAGATGATAATAAGAATTAAATAAAAGATCAGTGTTCACACATAGCAGATCGACTGTAATATATAAAGAAAAAACGTAGTATTTTTTTAAAGTTTGTTATAACGAAGGTATTAAAAGACGTATAATACGCAGTTCGCTGATAAATCTTGAAATAATGTAATAGCATTTACCTTGACTTGTTCTTGTCCAAGGTCCCTTTGGCTTTGAGTCCACGTGGTTGGAAAACACCCGCTACTGTCGCATTACAACATTTGTTATGTCGTCACTAAAAAAACAAAAAATTATTATATTGCAAATTGGTAAAGAACTTGAACACATTTTCATAACTGTTGTGTTCTTTTATGGTTCTATGTTGTCAGCTAATACGATTCTGAATATAACTTTAAAACGTAAAACTGCTTTATTTATTATTATATATTTTTTTTGACAAAATATTTCTTATATTTAAACAAATAATGTTTTTTCGTAGCGGGAGATGTCCTTTCTTGTAATGCAACATTCAATACATGAGCAGCGATGAAAGCGATTATTATCGAATTAATTATGCAATATTTCTATTAAAGATAAATTAAATAACGACATAAAATGCAAAAACATTTTCAAATGTCTACACTTCATAAATTAATTTGTTCTATTTGTATTGTTATGATATTATGAATCATGAATATGGAATTCAACATTCAATGCATAATTCCTTCCTTTAAGTAATAAATGGAAACGTTTCTAGTTTTCTGGAAAATGATTTGAATACACATGATATTCTGATTTATATTATAGATTCAATCGCCGAATTCCATCATTTGAGGAAATTGTTACTCTCATCTAGGACTGAACAATTAAAAAAAAAAAAAAATTTCTTAAATTTACTAAACTCATTTCCTTTCGCCTTTTGAGCCTTTATGGACTTTAAAAAAGCATTTTACAAGGAAAAGTATTTAAATATTACAATAAAGAAGAATTGACAATAAAACAATACGAATAATAGGAAAAAAATACACAAAAACAATCCTAATACTGTGATAAAAGATAAAATGAGATCTGAGATTTTCAGTACACAAGGAGAATTTAAACAATAGTGTTCGAAGATGAACTAATTAAAGAATATACAAAATGAAATAGAAAGCTGAACTTAGGACATAAAAATCTCCAAAGAATAGAAATTACAGAACTACTGCGAGAATCGAAGCAGAGTTACAAACTAATTTAGAGATTTGGAATAATGTACTAGGACAAAACGGAATGAAAATAAATAAAACTAAATTAATGAAAATAGGAGCAGACAAAGAAGACATATACAAAGAAATAGAAGGCACAAGAATAGAGCAAGTGAGAACTTTTCATTACTGAGGAGTGGCCCTACAGGAAAATGGAACACATGACACAGAAATTGACAAAAGAATGAAAAAAACATTACAACTATTATAATAATAATAATATTTATTAACCACACAAAAAATTACAAACTACATACAAAAAATGCAACATATATAGGGTGTGGTTAATTGTATTAAGATCAGCTGCATGCAGTGCAAGTAGCTGCTCTTACTCTCGAACCAATATACACTTAACTTGGCGACATAAGAGTTATTTGTTTTATTGTTTTTGTATTTTTCAACAAAAAAACCTTTAAAATGTTATGTTAACAATAAACTTACATAAAAATTATTGTTTCTATGTAATATTCATTCATTAATCCATGATTTATAAAAATTAATACAAGTTCTCGCTAGGATCAATTTCTTTTTTTTTAATTTTTATTCACCCAGTATATGCTATATCAATTTTGAATACTGCAAGATCATTTTTTATTAAAGCAGAACTTTTTATAAAGAATAACTTTTTTTCGTAAAACTAAACATAAGAAAGTTATCCATATGTCGCCAACTTAAGTAGACACACTGTACATACAGTGTGTCGCACTTTAGACGCCACACCCCAGTATTTTTTTTATATATTATCGATTTAAAAAATTTCTTTTTCCTGATTATACTTTTCACTAAATTTCCCTTTCCCTTCGCGGTAAAATGCTAGTCTACTACGATTTAAAATAAACAGCAAAATGGAAGAAGTCGTATTAGGGATTTTTTTATCAAAAAAACTTGTTAATAAAAGTTGTTGAGAATCGTTCATATAAGCTAAATGCAAAATTTCATTAAAAACAAACAAAATTGAAAATGTCAAAAAATGTCCAAATGTACACATGCTAATTGCGATTTAGTTGAAAATACGGTTATTTAAGTAATTAAGCATCGTTTTTTGTTATTGCGTTGAATTAAAAGAGTAAAATAACAAATCATGGCAAACTTGTGAGATTATTACTCGCATTTTTTGGACTATTTAGCTTATCTGAATGATTCTGAGCAACTTTTATTAACAAGCTTTTTTGATAAAAAAATCCCTAATACGACTTCTTCAATTTTGCTATTTATTTTAAATAGTAGTAGACTAGCATTTTACCTTAAAGGGAAAATAACATACCATAAAAGTACAATTTAGTGAGGGGTATAATCAGAAAAAAGAAATTTTTTAAATCGATAATATATAAAAAAAATACAGGGGTGGTGCCGTCTCAATTGCGACACACTGTATAATAGATAAATTAAATTAAAACTAAAAACTATCTAATTATTATTATAACTAATTAACTAACTAAGCGACAAGTTCATAAAAAAGGAAGTTATTTAGATTGTAGTATTTCTTATGTTACACTACTCTACCACGCAACGTATAAAAAATTCATTAATAAGTAGTATTAACATTTGGCTCGGAATCCTGGCTACCTAAAAGACAGAAAAGTATGATACAAGCAGTTGAAATTAAATATCTGGGTTAGGATAGTGACAAAGACGGATAGAATGAACACATAAATTATAGAAGATCTAAAAATGCAGTCCACGTTGAACAAAGGCAGTTAAGCTGGTGGAGACATTTACAACGCAGGAAATAGACCAGTAAGACAAATAAGGGAAATTAAAATACAAAACAAGAAGAGGAAAAGTCCCAGATAAACTTGGGATAAAGTAATGGCAAATATCTTGAAAAAGAAAGGAACAACATGGACGGAGGCAAGGAATATAACAGAATGGAAAAAATCACATAGGCATAAAAAATTATCAAACATTTGTCTTAACATTTTTGAAATATAAGCAACTTTAGAATTAAGAATGAGTTAATTTTGTTATAATATAAAATATTAAAATATAAAAAATTATATGTATTTAAAATAATAATTATTTGGACATGTGCCATCGTTGAATAAACAGGACATTCGCACACAAATTTCTGACGCACGAAGATATTCGAAAGCCTTTTCCATACACAGCTGTGTATGTAATTAAAACAATAGTAAATCAAAAAGTACCCACCACATCCGGTCTTCGCAGCACCGTGTGACGGGCGTAAAAATGCAATTGTTGTCGTCGCGGTTGTCGTGCCGGTGCGAAAGCTTGCAGCTCCACCTCTCTTCCGTTCATCGACGAATACTTCTCCATTGCGCCCGACACGCAATAAAAGCGCAATTAGTGAAGTGCTGTGTCCTCCATGGTTATTTAGATCCTTGATAACTGAATAATAGAGTTATTCTACTGAAACGCACGATATTTGCTCTTCCTTCACTTAATTGGAAAACTTTCAACGCGAATTCCATTAGCGTTGCACAAACGACGCAAGTTTATTATTAGTAATAAAGACTTTATAATAATAATAATAATAATAAATTTTATTGAAGCCAACCTATTACATAGGGACATCGATTACGTCATAGTTTACAAAAGCAGATCATGTACAATTTGGCACGCAACTTAGCTTTGATCTTGTTGGATAATCATGAAAGTCAATATATTTTTTTTTTTAATTCACCTTTATGTATGAAAGCAAAGACCGCGCACTGGTACGCAAACACAGATGGAAATGTTAATATTTTGTGCATTTTAAATAGTGGACGACACAAATCCGTGGGTCCCAAATCAAATATAAGCCGCACAAGTCTTTTCTGAGCAACCAATATGCAATTTACATTAGCTCGCGACGAATTGCCCCATAATATCACATTGTAGCTGAGATGCAGATACCCGATAGCATAAGATATAACCAACAGCTGCTGAGAATCCATAGTATTACTAGTAGTAATTTTTAATTTATATCCATCTGTTTTGGCAAGCGATTAAATTAAATCGCTAAGACAAAACGCTTGACTGTAAAGATTGTAAAATGACGATATTTTTCCTGGGTATATTCTTCTTCTAATGATTATATAAATAAACTGAGCGTCAATAATTTTGGGCAAAGGATATAAAAATATTTTCATTTATAGTCATTGTAAAGGTGGAAATAAAATAAGAAGAAATATTAATCAAGTACGCAAAAATTTAAGAAGTCATTTGTCAAATCTATTTTAAACACCTTTTAACAATTCAACAAATGTGAAGGAAAAAGTGAACAATTTCACATACTCTTATAAATACCAAACGCATAATGCATATTCGAAACACCGAAACACAAAGCAGAAAATGTTCACTTAAGAAAATGTATTCCCCTGCTATATGTATAAGAAAATACAAATTATAATTTTCAAAAATATCCAAAAATTTCTGAAAAACATAGAAAGGCAAAAAGTTAAATTACATAGCTTAATTTATGCTTTTAAACAACAATAACTTGTATATTTCAAACGGACATAACAAAATACCAGAGATAAAAAATATATGCAAGGCAAGTCGCCAAAAGTATCAATAACTATGCTTTATGTTGCGCTTCCAAATGATAGTTTTTAACATTTACAGCAACATTTGACCATTGCACCTTGACTATAACTGTATAGTAATGTAATATACTCATCGTTATGTATTAAAAAATAAAATGTAAATTCTTTTCATTTAATACGTATGTCGTTGTAATTCGTTTTTATTCTGTAATAATATACAATTATACCTTTTAAAAGTAATAGGCTTTTACTTTTAATTTCTCATTAAAAACATCCTTTTTTTCTTCAGGTGTATAGAAAATTGCAGGCGTTACTACCGTATAAAAAAAACGTTGTAGATATTTTTCTAAAAATATTCGTGCTTTAATTATTATTTTCATTCGCTTAACTGTTTTAATTTAAAAAAATTTTTTTTTAATTCGTTACTTTCAAATAGAAATACACTTTATTTTCCAATGCAAATAGTATTGAAAATATATGTATTAAAATAAGTTTTATTTCTGCAAACAGAATTCAATTAGTCAAATACAGACTTGCGCATGTAAATGAGTAAATTAAGAAAACCCATGTTGTAAATTATCGAAATCATCAGCTTCTTCAGTACACCTTTTTCACAACAAAATCTGCTACATTGTGTCAATATTTAGTCACATTATGTAACCAGTCTACGGAATACGATAAGAAGCCGTTCATTTTTATTTCACAGGTGTTTAACGCGAACTCGTACGCCCACTCGCAAAATGAACACATTTCTGAACATTCATGTGGCGTTAGTGTTACACACATGATCGTGTTGTATATATATAATTAACGTTAATTAAATCCGTCGCAAATGTGACATTTATTCAATAAAATTGATTTAACAAGTAAAAAGCGAACGAACGAACCGTGCGATTTACGACAAACAACTTTCCTATGCATATTGGAGATAAAACACGCAATGGCCACGTAGAAGTCGCAACAGGTCCGGCGCTAAATATTTCTAAAATGTGTTGGTAAAAGTAAGGTCAATTTAGATAAATGTGCAAGCTTTTTCTCTATTTTCATAAAAAAGTTGTACTAATAATAATTCACTAAGGATTCATAATTAAGCAATGGGATTGAAACAGTAGCCAGAATTCATGCTAAATTAAAAAAAAAAAAAAAACAGAAGGGGGAAACAGAAAACGATTCTGGAACATGCGTGGAATATAACTAGAAGAGGAATATTTTTGTTTTGTTTTATTCTTATATTTTGAGATGAAATTTTCCAGAAAATAAAATAATACAAAGCAAAATCATGAACGAATATGGTTATAAAATAAAATCAAATGAAATACTTAAAGCTTCTATTTCAAATCCATCTAGCTCCGGCTCTGAGCATAGCAAATCATCAGTATATCTAAACATAGTTGTACTTCGATAATTACATGTTTGTAATCCCGTCGTTTACAAATAAATAACCAATTTCACAAATAGATATGAATTAAACGTGCAAAAGAGGTGGTAACCGCGAATTTGTCTCGTAAAAGGACTGGCCACGTCCGCATTTCTATCGTCAGCACATCACATACCTTCACATACACACGGCTCGGCAATATCGGTATGCTACTACGAATTATTAAAATATTCTGAGCGAAAGTCCACGCACACCGTGTGCGCTTCGTGGTTTGTCCAATAATTGAATTAACACACTTGACCCGCGACCACAACTAGCCTCGCAGCGCACTCGAGTATAATAACATTCGGCTTGCTTGATTGATACTAATGGTGAGGAATTGTATCTTTTATTTCCTATTTTCAACGGGAAACAAAGATTGTTTTTTTCCGGAGTTTATATACCAATAATCTATATAAAATGTTTCTTGTTTGCAGGAAAAGTTTTCCATACTGCCGTGAAATTTATTTATTAATAATACGAAACTTTCACGCTATATTATGTAAAAACAACTTGGTGTAATCAGAAAATATATATACAGGGTGTTTCTGAAGTAAATATTTTAACAGATAGCTGACCTTGGCCCAAACCTAGATTCGCAAAAACGACGGTTCTATCTTCAGCTTAAATTTTTGGAATTTTTTTTTTTTTATATTGAGCATTCGGTTCTAAATACGGTACTGTAGCTATATTTTAATGTTCGTCTTATTGAAAAATAGCTTCCTTTGGCGGGAATAATGTGAAATGTTGCAAATGAATCTTTAAACGCGATGATTATTTCATGTTTTATTCAATAATAAAATAATTTTTTTCTGGTACACCCTTCAACATAGGACCGCAATTTTTACATATTTAGGTTCGAATTATGTCAGTTATCACTTGATAAAATAGTGTGACACTTTTCAGAATGACCTATACAGCCTGTTCACGGGAACATTCTACAATAGCTAACTTTTTATTTAAGGAGATACAAGCTTGGTTAAATGGACAAAGTTTAAGTACCTTGCAATGCGCTTTTCGCGCAATAAATTATAAAACAAAAGAACATCGCGTTGCTAAGATACAAGCCTACCGATTACTTTTTTAAATTGAACACCCTGTATATTTTTATATTTTTAAGTTGCTCTGGTTGCCTGCAATAATTAATTATAAGACAATTTTTCTCTAAAACCGCTATGAAAAGAGTTTTGGAGAAAATAATTTTGCAAATTTCATTATAATTATGATAATTATTATAATTATGATAATTATTATAATTAAATAAATAATTTATAATACAATTCTTTTATTGTTATTGATGTGATATATATAAGCCATATTGGTGCAGTCCGAAGGATAAAAAAATATTCATAAAACAAATTGTTGCAAGGGGAGGATCGATAACAGTTCTTTTGCTTTTTGATTTTTATTATTTTATTACAATTTTTTAAACTCCTTAACTAGCGATCCTAGAAAAAATTGTTTTATAATTAATTATAGCACGCAATCAGAGCAACTTAAAAATATAAAATATACAGGCTGTTCAATTTAAAAAATTAATCGTTATGCTTGTATCTTAGCAACGCGATGTTCTTTTGTTTTATAATTTATTGTGCGAAATGCGCATTGCAAGGTACTTAAACTTTGTCCATTTAACCAAGTTTGTATTTCTTTAAATAAAAAAGTTAGCTATTGTAGAATAATTCAT
>JAFFZR010023233.1:0-13098 GCA_018397195.1 Lethrus apterus | reverse complement strand
TTAAACGTTTTGAGAAGAATCTCCCCCAACATAATTCTTATCATAATTATTTTTTTAATAATAATAATGATAACAGCATTAATTTATTGTTAATGTATTATTTAATAAAGCATCAGTAATTAATAATAATAATAATAAAATATTCCAAAGATTGACGCATGGCGCGTATCTTGTAGATACGAGACCATTGACCTATGGCACATAGACCATACGAGATATAAGACCTACTCGTTTAATCTCGTCGTTAGGGTTCGTAGTATACGTACATAGTATGTTGTATGACTTGTATGGTTTTGGTCAGAACTCTGGTTTAACTACGCCATTGGTTACTCGTTAAATGACTCACTAACAGTAATTTGACGGCTGATAATAGTATTTCTTGTTATCAGCAGTGTTAAATCGAATTTAATTATCGGTAATTTCTCAACAGGAAAGTTATAGCTGACAAGGATGGCTCTTAAAAACCAAGTCGGTCAGAGTAAGTACAGCTGTTTAAAATTTTTAACGAAGTTTCATTAGGTACTTGATCCCTAAAATAACACGAAACCTCATTTGACAGATTCTGTTTATCGATTATTATTTTATAAGATAGTTAGAAATAATATTGTTTTTACAGGCTTATTTGTTGCTTTAAGAAATTAAAAAATATGTAACATTATTTTATAGTAAATTAATGTTTACCATATCGGTTATTTTGTAAATAGTTTGTCATAAATCTCTCAATATTTCTCAAGGGTACTCCTAGAGTCCTAAGCTAAAACCTCTGTATTTAAAGATAGAACCACTTTTCAAACAATACACACAAAATCTTTGATAAGAATATAAATAGTTGATAGCGCACAAGAAGTAAAACTTTAAAAATATCATCTCTTAATCAGTCATACAATAATATTTTCAAATGTATGAATGATATACATAGTAAAAAAAAACTAATAGATTTTTAAATAGCTATAGTTACAAATTTACTTCTTTATTCAATCATGTATTTTTTTTTAGAAATTATGAATGAAGTCATCAAATACAAGGGTCCTAAAAAGAATGGTCCTGCAGGACATAACGTAGAGTGGAGAGTTTTAGTTGTTGATCAATTGGCAATGAGGATGGTTTCTGCTTGTTGTAAAATGCATGATATATCGGCTGAAGGAATTACATGTATGTTTAATCACAGAAAATTACATTAATTGCGTTAAAACATTAACATTTAAACAGTGGTCGAAGATATTAATAAGAAGAGAGAACCCTTAAATACAATGGAAGCAGTATACTTAATTACGCCATCAGAAAAGTCTGTTCATTCCTTAATGAGTGACTTTGACGGGAAGTGTATGTATAAAGGTGCACATGTGTTTTTCACAGAAGGTAATTATTTAAAACTTTATTTGATGAATTCTTTTTTTATTTTATTTATAAAATGCATCACCAAGTATTCTGCCCTGCTAAGCGAAAGTGCCGTATGTTCAAAAATAGCCAAATTGAGTTGTATTCTACGAGCATTCTGCGCTCTCTTTAATAAGCAAAAACGCCTTATATGCCATAACTAGTGGAAATATTCGTTGATTCTGTTTGCCGTATGTACCAAATTTACTGTAAATACTATATAAAAACGCAGTATCTGCAGTATATTAAACAAAAGTGTGGCACATGCTGTGTATATATGCACTCTTCTTTAGCATGTGTCAGTTACTCCGATTTTTTTCTTTGGAAAGACTTCAAGTCTCAATAAAAAATTTAAAAGGCGGAAAACAGATTATACTTAGCAGAGATCGTCGGTATAAAAGCAATGAGGGGAAGTTATGATTTGAAACGTAAAACTGTAAAATAATACAATTTCTGCAGTAAATGCATTTTCTAGCAGAAAAAAGTGTTATATTTGAAAAATGACTATTGTAGAGAATTCAAAATGTTAAAGTTACTTAAGAAATTCTCTTGGCCAAAGATACATTTAAAAAGTCGCATATCTCAAAATGGCTGTTTTGTACATACGGCACTTTCGCTTAACAGGGCAGTATTATCTGTAACATATATTAATTTTGATTTAAAAGTGATAAGAAAAACATAATTTAACTGTGCATATTGGTTAAAAGTTCATCAATTTGAGAGGTAGTTTTCCTATAAAATGAAGTAGTTTATTCACCATCATTCTTTATGAACACATTTAACTTATTTCAAATATTTGTAATAAAAGTTCTTTTAATAAACTGTTAAAAAAATTCACCTAAATAATAATTTTGTAAATGTTTTAATAATTTAATGATAATTTTTCACAGCTTGTCCAGATGATTTATTTAAAAGGTTGTGTAAAAGCAAGATAGCGAAATTTATTAAATCATTAAAAGAAATCAACATTGCGTTTATACCATTTGAAGCACAGGTACAACATTTTTGTAATGTATGTTGCTTCTAACTCGTTTACAGAGCTTGGGATGTTACTAACGCATATATAACTCTTTCGCATTAAAACTGTTCTTTTTAAGGTCTTGTAATGTTCATAATAATTTGTAAAGTTTTTGTGTTCTTTTATTCATTAACAAATGCTATGTTAATATACATATATAAATTTTTGTATTGTGCCCAATCCAGGTTTATACAGTGTGGGCCACTTAAGCGTATTTCCTCGATAACTCCATTGCTGTTAGTGATACGAAAAAATGTGCAATACAAAAGTTATTTGGATTTACAAGTTGCACATTTTAATTTTAATTTAGAGATCTTCAAACATAGATAACTTGATTTTTTTAAATGGAATGGTGTACTAATGTTTACATCATCAGACGCAAAATTGGATCCTCTTTCGATTTTATTAAGGTATATTTTGGTTTATTTCTGATAGTTTCTGAAATATTCGCGATTTTCCTATTTTTTTAAAAAAAAGATAAGAAAAATTTGTTATAAAAGAAATTTTTAATTGGTAAACCTACAAATTCACAATAATTATTCACAGCCCCCTCCCCAGTTTTGTTGAAGTCACATTCGAACACGCTTCTTTAAAGCATTATCAATACTGGTAAATATTTGGGGCGTAATATCTCTGAATGCTAGCGTAATTCTGTTTCGCATATCTTCAACAGTAGTGGAGGGAGTGCGATACACTTTATTTTTAATAAATCCCCACAGAAAAAAATCAAGTTTTGTTGGATCGGGAGAGAGCTGCCCAAGCTACAGGGCCTCCTCGACCAAAGCCATCTATTTGTAAAGGTGTCATTTAATAGCAAACGCACCTCTCTAGCATTATGTTGAATAATAGCCAGAGACATGTTCTCCAACAAATCATCGTATTCGTTCCGCAAAAATTCTAAAAATATTTGAACAGTTAGATGACCATAGAAAAAGAAAGGATCTATAATGTAGTTGCCCAAAATACCTGCCCATACGTTCAAAGGCCATCGTTGTTGGTTATCCGTCGAGGCAAAGCTTGCTTGAAAATACGATATTAATACTGACATTTTTAGACGAGTGTTAATTCCTTAACAAAAAATAGGAAAATCGCGAATATCTCAAAAACAAACGAAAATAGACCAAAATATACCTTAATAAAATCGAAAGAGGATCAAATTTTGCGTTTGTCGATGTAAACATTAGTACACCATTCCATTTAAAAAAATCAAGTTATCTGTGTTTGAAGAAGTCTAAATTTGAAAAATCATATCACGACTTGTGAGAATCTTAAAAATTTTAATTTGTAGCCAAAAGCAGAGTTCTTTATGCTTAATACAATGGTCAAAACCGCAACAGTCTATTTTGTTCCGCTGCGTAGATATCAACAATTTTTGAAAGCACCGCAAATGTCATTTTTCAAAAAAAAAGTCAAATAACACCGAAACGATACAACTTACATACAATATATATTTAATGAAGTGACCTTTAAATATGACGGGAAATTAAAAAATGCAATAATATACAGAGTGTTCCATTTAAAATAATGAAGTTCGTATGCATTTCCTATATGACCGGAAGTCTGCCAACCTTAAAAATATTTTTAAAATGTGCAACTTATAAATCCAAATAACTTTTGTATTGAACATTTTTTCGTATCTCTAACAGCAATGGAGTTATCGAGGAAATACGCTTAAGTGGCCCAGCCTGTATATAGAAATTATGTTCACTAAATATGAGAATTATAAGCCTTTCTGTTTTGAAAATTATGAAAAACGTTAAAAAAAAGTCAACAACCTGTATCACGAAAAAAAAAATTTTGGGGAACATTTTCCGGTTATCAACTTTATTATCAACATTATGAGTGATTGATATTTTTATAATAGCTGGTTATGTAAATTATTTATTGTGTATCAAATTTATGAATTGGTATACATTTTTATCAGTGTGTCCTGAAGAGTTATTCAATGAGTTATGCAAATCGTGTGCTGCTAAGAAAATTAAAACATTAAAGGAGATCAACATTGCCTTCTTGCCCTATGAATCTCAGGTGTGTTTGTAGTTGTGGTGTGTTTGTTTTATATTTCTTTACTTGCTTTATAAGACGAATTAACGTGTAATATTACTCTAGTAATAGAAAATATATGAATTTAATGTATAATTTATTCAGCAGCTGTTTGCTTAAAGTAATGTTTCACAAAAAATTACTGCTTTATTTTCACTGCATGCTTAATGCACTTATAATTTACTGGTTACTGGTTAGAATATAATATATATATAATTTTATTAAATTGCAGGTATTTTCATTAGATTCTCCAGACACTTTTCAATGCTGTTATGCTCCATCTTTTGCTGATTTGAGAAATGCAAACATGGAACGTATGGCAGAACAAATTGCTACATTGTGTGCGACGCTGGGTGAATACCCATCTGTTCGTTATCGAAGGTACCTGAATTAACATGTCATGTATCAATAAATATTGATTTTGTTTTCATAGTGACTGGGAACGTAATGTCGAATTGGCTCAACTCATTCAACAAAAGTTAGATGCTTATAAGGCTGATGAACCCACAATGGGAGAGAGTCCCGAAAAATCTCGTTCTCAGTTGCTTATATTGGATAGAGGTTTTGATTGTGTCTCACCATTATTACATGAATTAACTTTCCAAGCCATGGCTTATGATTTACTTCCAATTGAAAATGATGTCTACAAGTAAGTTTATACAGTGAGTCACCACCGACGGGACGGACTTTTAAGGCGAAACGGCATATATTCTCCAACTTATAAAGCAGGTGGATTATGTAAGGATTATGTAGAAATATTTTCAAATATACAGGGCGCTCCAAAAAAGAGTGACGTCAAAGTTATACTTTTTCTTATGGAACAGCCTGTATTTGAACACATTTTTGATTGTACGTAGAAAATAAGCCAGACTTTCATAAGGGTTCCCTATACCTAAAATTAATTATTTACGAAAAGTGTGGTTGCAGTTGATGGTGCTCCCAAAATACCTAAATAACTTCAAAACTTAAAGATTTAGGTCGTATAGGGAAACCTCATACAGTTTGAAAGACAATTAAATTTGCTGCACGATAAACTTATAAAATACAGGATGTTCCATTTAAAATAAGCCCGATATTACAGTTTGAATTTGCTAATAATGGTACTGAAAATTCTGAACATCTCGTAGAAAAAAAAAACCTTTTTTGGAGCGCCCCGTATATTTGAAAATATTTTTAAAATGTAGCCCTTATTGACTTACATAATCCACCTGCAACAGAAGTTGGAGAATATATGCCTTTCGCCTTAAAACTCCGTCTCGTCGGTGGTGACTCACCCTGTAGAACATATATTTTTTTTAAATAATTAAACCCAGTATGTTATTGTGTACTAACTATCATGTAAATATGTAAATTTACGTGTTTCTATTTATTCTTTTCATATTTTTTTTACATGAAAGAGCAAACAGTTTCGAGTATTTCTATGTAGTTAACTCTGAATTTTCCAAGTAAAATAGAAAATTGAATACAGCTATACATTGGCAATATGAATGCCCATTGCCCATTTATAAACATGTTCGGTGATATGCCTCAATAATGAAACCATTTTCTTCTATAGTGCATATTTTGTTCATTTTTAATTAATTAAAATCATTTTTAATTGCAGCAAATTCGTTTGTTTAATGTCAGAAATTGACAATTATTAGAGCATTGAGAAGAGTAAAGAATCCGGCATTTAAAAATTTACATGCAACCAAATTCTAAAGCCAAGTTAATGCACATTGTATGATGTAGTAAACAAATTGCTACAATTACATAACTAGTTATGTTGGTTTGACTTTTATCTTCTTAAACTTATCCATAGTTCATTTTTTATCTGTCGTGTATCCATGGTAAAACTTTCCATCATTTTTAGTATCTTATCTAATTTGTGATCATCATTTTTTTTTTTTGGATTTTGTGGGCGTTCTTAACATTTTCTTAGATTTCTTAAATACTTCGTGACTAGTGTTTTTCTTTTCTCATAATCCGTGTATTGTATGTTGCTTATATTAATTGTGTTTATGTTAGGTGTAAATGTACTAATTTAAGCAATAGAACATTAACGATCAGAACGCATGTGGGCTTTGGTAGGTTTTTTTAAAAATATTGTTCAATAAAACTATCAAAAACTATCAAACATCAAACCCATTCTGGCTTTTTTCTTCTTCTTTAAACGACATACTCCTCTATTATTCCCAACTATTACATTAGTGCTTGGTTACTTGTGTTATATATTTTGTATACAGGTTGAGTCATTGGGGTGTCCGGCTTCTATATCTCTCGTTATCATTTGAAATAGAGCATACGTTTATAGACAAAAGTTTTTTAGCCTTTAGAGCTTTACACTCTAAAATTATTTTCACTTATACAGGCTATTTATTTATTTATTTATTTATTTATTATTTTTTTTTTTTATAGCAGCCTGTATATTTTTGTCGACGTTTCGACTGCAATTTTATTGCCTTATACGGCCATATTAAATTTTCTTAATTTTTCGGCAACATTGTCAAGTTATTAATATTTTTCAGTAATAAATGCCTTCTGCACTCTTGAATTTAGAAGGGGCTACTAAAGCCATTTTTAAGTTCTTAAATGGGATTTTTTCTTGCATAACTATGACTAACCTTCATGTTTTAACATTAAAAGTTTTCAATTCAATTGTACAGGATGTTCATTAAAACGAATCAAATTTACTCATTTTTATATCACCAGAACTCATTATTTTCAAATGTAACACGCAGTATTTTATCATTTGGTTGTGTTCCTTATTGTATCATCTTTTATTGATGTTAAGGGTCTAAAATCCATTTAACGAATGAGGTTTTCAACATTTGTCAATAATTTATTCTTTAAATTTTTTATTAAAAAAAATTATTAAAAATTAAAACTACCACACTAGTGTGTTATGAACATTTTATAAGAAACAACTGCCAATTCGTTAATGTCAGTTTGACATTAATCTAAGTGCATTTGACAAAATGGTGGATACTTTGAACATCTTTTGTACTTAATTCAAATTAAAATTTTTTTTTCTTAATATTTACTGCATCATTTATTTATTTCAAAAATTATAATAATCTGGGCATAGGAACCCCAATATCATTTAAAGAAAATACAATTAGGGACATGACCAAATGATAAAAGACAGAGTGTTCCATATGAAAATCATGGTCATATGAAAATGAGTAAATTTGATTCGTTTTAATTAATAACTTGTATTAACAGCAAATTTCATAATAGAACAACAGAATAAAAGAAATAACTATCCAAGAAGAAATTTTCAAACTAAAAAGAGCTTTGAAAAGCCTGTTAAGAACATATCTGTTATTGTGTAAATTTTAAACCCAATCGCACAATTTTACTGTCAAAATGTTTAACCTAGATTATTGTCAAACTCAGACATTATGGAACTGGCAATTGTTTCTTACAATATTTCCATAACACAATAGTGTGGCAGTTTTAATTTTTAATTGAAAGAGTAATTTATTTACACATGTTAAAAAACTAATTAATTATTGATTTTAGACAAAGGAACCCTCAACATCAATAAAACGTAATACAATTTAAAAACTATAAAAATAGTTTTAGAGAGATATAGAGGACAGACACACAATGACTCACCCTGTATAGGTATCTGATGGTTTAATTCCATCCTCCTTTCTTTCTTGTTCAGTCACGAAAGTAGGGACTGTGCTACCAAAGTCTGCATCAGTTCCCTCCTCAACGGTTTGCAAACCATTTAAACCATAATCCTTTATAACTTAATCACTATAAATTATGTATATTTCGATTAAATTTTAGTGATATATGATGTATTTATTTTAGATATGAAGCTTCAGCAGGTGTTGTTAAAGAAGTTCTCCTTGATGAAAATGATGAATTGTGGGTTGAATTACGTCATCAGCACATAGCTGTTGTATCCCAGAGTGTAACTAAAAATTTAAAGAAGTTTACAGATTCCAAACGTATGACCCAAAGTGACAAACAGTCTATGAAGGATTTATCACAAATGATTAAAAAAATGCCACAGTATCAAAAAGAACTTTCTAAATATGCTACCCACTTACATTTGGCGGAAGATTGCATGAAAGCATATCAGGGATATGTTGATAAATTGTGTAAAGTTGAACAGGTATAAGTTGTACCTTTGTATATTCTTAGTGAAAACTAGGCAGTGTAGTGTTTTACTATATTATTTAATTTGTTTAAATTTAATAAAAGTTATTTGTGTTGTTTATTGTTTGTATATTTAAGGACTTGGCTATGGGTACAGATGCTGAAGGTGAAAAAATTAAAGATCATATGCGAAACATTGTACCTATATTGTTAGATCCGAAAATAACCAATGAATATGATAAAATGAGGATCATTGCTCTCTATGCCATGACTAAAAATGGAATTACTGAAGAAAACTTATCTAAACTTGCAACACATGCACAAATTAAAGACAAACAAACAATTGCAAATCTACAGTATCTAGGAGTTAATGTAATAAGTGATGTAAGTATTTAAATAGTAATAAAAAATTAATGATGAGGATTAATTCAGCCAGGAAATCGTAAAAAACCACCTTATTCAGTACCAAGGAAAGAAAGAATAACAGAACAGACTTATCAAATGTCTCGTTGGACTCCGGTTTTGAAAGATATCGTAGAAGATTGTATTGAAGACAAATTAGACCAGAGACATTTTCCATATTTGGCCGGACGAGCACAAACAAGTGGATATCATGCACCAACTAGGTAACTAGAATAGAATTTAATAACACTTATGATCAAATTATAAATCATTTTTCTTTGGTATTAATTAGAGGACAATCTAAACTTAATAAATATCTAGCAGTCATTGCTCGACAAGATCCGACAGATAAACAAACAGAGCTTTATATTAAAATTTAATTAAAAAACAATTTTATTTGCCATGCAATTTTGATTAATAAACTTAGCCCCGATAAATTCAAGTAAATTTAACTGCCCAATAGTTGCTAGGATCTAAGCTCTGCTATTGACAATTCGATGGTAATTACTAATTACCTTGTGAATGTGAATAATAATTAATTTGAAATTAATAAAGTACCATTTTAAAACAAAGTACATACTACCTGATTTTTCCATATCCACAAAGAAAACACAAACAGTGACTAAAGAAACGCGTAGAGCTTAGACCATATACTGAACTAAACGTAGCAAATCTTATTCTACTATATCCCAGAAATGAAAAACAAAAAAGCTACACTTTTTTGATGTATTGACCAACACCGTAGCTTCCCTAGTAACGAAGTTATCCCATGTGCGGTGATCCTGTATTGATATCGTCGTAGCTCTTTTGTTTTTCATTTCTTGGATATAGTAGTATAAGAAGATTTGGTGCAAAATTTCATTGTCTACCGACTGCTACATAAATATACAAAGTGTTCCATTAAAAAATCTAATTATCCGAGTTGGCTCTGAAATGTGATGCGTAATTGTTTTTTTTTTGTGTGGATCATTGTAATCATCGGAAAAATTACTGCATTTTTGATAATTTAACCGACATTGTAACTACACTAATAACAAAGTTAGCAACAGTGGTCCGATAACTTTGAACAACCCATATAATAATAGTAATGTTTATTGACCAAGAATACGTAATAGTATTCTAATAACATAAGAGATCATAAATTAGTCAACCAGGTTCATTTACAAAACAAAATTAAGATATTAAAAAATTACTCAAGTCTTAATGGCGGATATTGTAAACTTATAGGTATCACAGATATAAATTTTCAACGTTTGTGACTTTGAATTGGCCTTCTGACCGACTATTCTGATTAGGTTTTCCACGTTTCCCTAATCGTTGCAGCGTATACTGGAATAGGCTTTAACATCTGTATGACGGTCGTGGCCGTAACCAAACCCATCCCTCTCAGTCCAGATAAGTTCTTCAAGCTTTGGAGTGGTGAGAGGGAAGCAAGGGAAAAAATGTCTAAAATGTGTCCCCAAAGAAAAAATTGGCGTTTATGTTTGACTTGAAGGTTCAGAATTATTATTACTTTGAATTAAACATTATTGTAAGATATCAAACTTTATTCACCTACAACGCAAAAATGAACATCTGACCTTGAAAAGTATGAATTTTTGAAAAATCTATGAAAATTAATAATTGACCATACATGTTACATATTGTTGAAAAGGGAATAAAATTCTCTTTTTAGTTAAGCCACAGCCAACTATGAGTTCCATATAAAAAATTACAACTTTATGTCACAACTCGAATTTGCACTTCACTGCATTCTTATCAAAAAAGTGCCTCAAGAACGTGGACATTATTTTCCTTCATTTTTCCAAATAAGCAAGATAAAAAAAAATTGAAAAAATCGTATTTTTGCCCATAACTCGAAAACAAAAGACGATAGCAACTTTGGTTTTCACCATTGAATTTTTCTTCAAAAAAGCGATCGAGGATGATAGGGTAATTTTTCTGTATCTCTTATGGTTATCGAAATTCCCTATGAAAACATCACCCTGTACAGCAGGAGTCAGCAACCTTATTTGGATGGGGGGCCATTTTCAAAAAAAAAAATAACAAGTGGGCCGCACAGTCAGATGTTTTGTAATGTAGTATGTAGCTTAAATAGGTTTTTTTTTAATCAAATATAAATATTATTAAAAATCAATATAAAAGATTTCAGTAAACTATGATTATTGGTGGGCCGTAAAAAAATTGCAACGGGCCGCGCGTTGCCGACCCCCTGGTGTACAGCTGGGATGTTGTATATTTTTTTACAAGTAATAATTACAAACTTTTCAACAAGTCTTGTGAAATATCATGTTTAAAAAAACAACAAATATTAAATTTTACAAATTCAGTAAGTCAATAACTTTTTATTTTTAGTGTTCGTTATGGTCATTGGCATAAGGATAAGGGACAACAAACAGTAAAAAATGTACCACGACTGATTGTATTCATAGTTGGAGGTGTAAGTTTTTCTGAAATACGTTGTGGATATGAAGTAACAAATGCCCTCAAAAACTGGGAAGTCATCGTTGGTTCTTCTCATATTCTGACTCCAGAAGGTTTTTTGAGCGACCTAGCAACTCTAGCTGGCTAGAAACTGGTCAAAAAGGTTTCGTTCTATATACCTGATTAATATAGCTTCTTTATCATTGCAACTTTAAAATTTGTTGATACTGTCACTTTTCAAGAATTGCATTTACAGAACAGTATTTTATTATAATAAGTTACATTTAGCATGCCATTTTAACTATAGTAGAACAGGCTTAGATCATCAATAAAGTAAATGTTGCTTTCACTGGATAATGTAAGATGACTTGGCGGTGATATAATGCTTGATTAGATTTTTCCCTCATTAGCTTAGCAAATTATAGTGACATTATTAATTTATCCATTTATTATTTAAGTGATATTTATTAATTATATGTGTAAGAATATTATTGTATAAATTGTATATCTTGTATATTAAATTTCGTTTAAAAAAATATGTTTTAAACATTCGAGGATGAAAAGCAATACTTATGTACTTCATTTTATTACACAAGAATCATTAAAACTATATGTGTAAAGATTACTTTCGTAAATGCTATTGAATGTTAAAAAACAGTCTCAACAATACATGTATGTATTATTAATAAAATTATTCCAAATGTTGAAATTGTAATCAAAGGTTATAAATATTTTGTAGTTTAGTATTGTTACTGATAAACTTGTGCGATAGTATTTATCTTACTTATGTATAGATATTTATTCTCATTTTATATAGTTGTGCAATAATTATTAAGTGTATGTACTTATATGTAATAAATTGTCAATTGAGAATAAATATTAGTATTCAATTATTGTCGTTATCATTTGATTCGCTAATTAAATTCTTTGAATACTCTCAGATGCACAATATTGGCAATTCATGTTAAAAATTTTAAAAAAGGAATTGGAAAATGGAGAAAAACTTAATGTATTCACAGACTTCATAAGTAATCTGATTTTTGTTTGGTGAAAATGTATTCAATTGTTTTTTTTTTTAAATTAACATACGGCACGAGTCGCCTCTAAAATGTTCAGAATCTTTCGATGCAGTAATGTTTCAATAAGATCATCAAATGGTATTAACTTCATAAGTTCGGATTTACAACCATAATCTATCTATGGATAATCTCTGAAAGTTCTTCACCGATTGCTTTGAAATTTTGACACAACATGGCATTCGAATACGTGCGTGTTGTTATATACCTAAAATTCCAAATTAAAGCTGGAATTAACGCGAAAACGGTCATCTGCAAACTCAAAAATGTGAAAATAGTATGGGTACACGATAATCGGTACGCGATCGACGACAGGAGCGGCAAAAGCACGGGGCGATCGCGAGATTTGCCGCATATCGATCATCTGTCACTCGCCGTCAAAACTTCCACTTTTTCGTCACGAGATGCCGACACAACCAAACCGTCCCGACGCCATGTCTTTCGAAAATAAGCGTCTTCGGTCTCCGTACTTTAAGGCACGTTTTCATCCACGGTCGCCAGACGGAGTAGCGGCGACTTATTCGCCGGCGCATTTTCTGTTGTGTTTTACTCGGCTCACAACACAATGTTTGAAAATGAATGTGCGTCGAAAAACTTTAATTTCATTATTGCTAAATTATCAAGCAGAAGAGGAAAATTTACTTCTTTCCTTAATTTTCGAAC
>JAFFZR010023232.1:0-14962 GCA_018397195.1 Lethrus apterus | reverse complement strand
GACGCATGTTTGTACGTATCGTGATTGTCAAATATCAAGTTTGTTTTTATAGAATATATTAGGATTAGAGATTTATGGATTTATGCATATGTTTATTGTTTGATTTTTTAAACTTATGCCGATTATGTTGTTAAAGAACTCAAAAAATTGACAGATGGTCGAGTGCGATCGCGAAAATTGAAACTACGCATGCGTAGTTGTCAAAAGATACGTTTGCGTATGGTCGTGATGTGTTACTTTAACTCCCTAATACCGGCCCTAAAATTTGAAAGGTTAAGCGTAACAGGGTAAATCAAGGAATAATGCAGCGGTGAGTAAAATCCTAATTGTTTAAAACTATATTTTTATGAACAAATTAAATTATAATAACTAAAAATCAAATATAAAGCTTAATCAGTAAGCTGTGTTAAAAGGGCGGTTCCTTTGAGAATCCAATAACTTGGATCTTCATCTGATGGTAACAAAACAGCCAAAACAAAATTTGTACTATGCCCAGTTGTCGAAAGAATACCAGCACGAACCGATGTCTTGTACAAAGGTGATAAATATCTTCTATCATTTTCTGGCATACTCGTCACTGGATCAAACCTCATCGCCGGTAAAGGTGGATTAATTTCTCCTACGAATGCACACTAAATATTTATTTCATAAAATTTTCAACGTACCTGGTTTGGGATCCACTAATTTCATCGTGGACATATCCCAGCGACCTGCATCCAGGAAAACACCATGCACGACAACGCCATCTTTTGGGTATTGTAAAGATCCATAAGCGTCATACACCTAACAAAAGAATTAAAACATCGAAATATCATCATGCGAACTTACCTCTTTTCCGCCATTTTCAACATGCGCAGCACGAAGATCTTCCTGATCGATAACCGTTTTTAAAACGTAAAAATTAAATTTAAGTTGATCAATAGGTAAGTTGTATTTGCGTGCATGAGTTTGAAGAGTACCAGTTAAAAATCCTTGCGGGAAGTAAAAACCAGACAACCAATAAGAAGTTGGGTGTCCTGATCGCAACCATACCTACAGTTATATTGTTGATTGTGCGATTTAAAATACTTTAGGCTTACGCAAATGAAATCGAGGCGCAATTCTAGATCGTGCACCCAACTACCAAGACTTTTCAACGAGGGGTAGGATCTTGCAGACCACATTTTGGGTACCTGAGGGGAAAAACTTAAAGGAAGTTTATGACAATGTGCCATTTACCATATTGTTTGTGAAGGCGGTGAATACCTCTTCGAGAGCTTCTGACATTACCACTAAGCCTTTGATCGCTTTTTGTAAATTTTGCATGGATGAATGTATCAGTTTCAAGAGCTTGTTGAAACGATCAACTTCTTGCATTAATACAGTGGTCAATGGAGGCATGCGATTTCGATCATCTCGCTGGAAAGTCAAAATTTTATCAATTCTTAGAAAACAGATACACGTTCCAGTCAGGATATAATGGCCGTAAAGCCTTTGTAAGAAAATACCTTAAACATAGATTGGTGGGCTTCTTCAGCAGACACAACTGGAATTATTGTGCTTATGACCATTTCACTTAATTCGTAGACGATCTCATCACTTGATTTGCCATCACCACCACCTGAAGATCTCGGTTGGCTTTCCATAATCGTTCGAACAATTGATTGAGTTTCTTTGATCTAAAAATATTTTGTAATTTCCAATTTTTAAAAGTTTAATGTAACGCACTTGAAAGGCAATGTTGGCATTTTCGTGCATTCCAAATATTTCAGGCTTCTCAATAATAGGTAATTTATCGATGAAGTCTCTATAATCGTCTAAGTTGTCAAAATTTGGACAGTAATAAACACCAGATTTGGAATATGTATAATCATGATCCAAAGTCTGTGGTGCAAAAAATCGATTCAATATAGTTTTCAGACAACGCAAATCCCAATTATCAGTAACTCTTCCACCATAGGTAATTTCACCTATACAAAAAAAAAAAAAATACACAGGTCCTATTTGGTTACGTGAAATTACCTGTTATATAAGTCAAAGCATCCCATGGAATAGGTGGCTCTGCACAATACATCTTCAAAGTATTAAAAGCAAACTCCCGATCACTGTCATTGAATTCATAAGTTATATTCCAGCCGAGTGGTCCAAATTTCTTCCGTTCTTGGATAATGGCATGAAACATGCATAATCCAAAAATAATGGTTCTCCACTTACGCTTGTAGTAGGCTGTAAAGTTCACAACTCAAAAGGAATTATAAAGTAATGGCATTACCGTGAGTGAATAAATCATCGGTCATATCAACATAGGCTCTTTTCAAATTGGCTCGGAGGCCTTTTGGTGGTTCATTGGTCACCTTTACGGAATTTTGCAACACGGAAACGGGAAACGTTTTCGAAGGCATCGAGCTCAAATACAATCGAAAATTTTCATGAATGGGTGCGGGATTATCGGCAATTTTCAATAAAATTCTTTCCATTGGTAACATCCACGAAGTTGCTAAGTGACAATTTTGCAAAAATACCCAATCGCCACGTTGTGTTCCTAAATCAATCAGTTTTTCAGCGACTGGTCCTTGGCCTTGTCCCAAAGAAATGGCTTGAATTTTGTCCTTGTAACCCATATCAGTGGCGAAACGTTGAAACGCGCCGAAAGGATCCGAACCAGTACTCAAAACAAACACCAATGGTGTTACTTTGGATGTGTCTTGATACAAAATTTGTAACGATACTTGTGGACTTTCTATAAAAGGTTGCCCTAAATTAGTTTTAACGTATTCAGTTATTGCAAAGACTAATTTTTCTTCTTGTAATGTTTTAATCAACATGAGTTTCATAAAGTCATTTAGTTTTTCGTTCCAATTCACTTTGCTCACAGTCTTCATTCCAGGCACGACTGTCAAAGCCTAAAATACAAGGTTTAAATACGTAGCGTCTGTTTTGAAAAATTTACCTGTTCGAAATCTCCTATAGTGACTTTGATGACATAAGTTGCTTCGTCGGGTAATTCTTCAAAATAATCAAACGTGTTTCCTAGGAAATTAATAGCAAGCCACATGTTGTCAGTTAGAGTTGGATAATCAGGTTTCTTTGGAAGTTGAGCTTTGCTGACGACGGGACCACGCAGCAAGTAATTCCACTGAGCGTCATTGATGACACCTTCTTGGGTATAAAGAGCCACACACACCATGAAACTATATACTAATTTATGTCTTTCGAATAGACCACGTGACACATTCGTATAAATAGACAGAGTGATCTCCCGATATAAAATTGCTAATCTAGTAGGCAGATCATCGTTCTTTTCACTTGTTTCGATCACAGTGTTGAACACTTGGTTAAAATATTTTAACGAATATTGGTACATTGGATCGATTTCACCCAATTGGGCGACAACGAAATACAAAACGGAACCTCTGATCGCAACAGAGCGGTATTTTTCCCTCGCTATGGAAATTTTCTCTTCAGTAGCTTCGGTTTCGATTAATCGAGCCTCTATCACCGCAGAAGTTTCTTTGCTTTCGTTTAACGTGTCTATCAATTCTTCATCATCTAGTATGTTGCCTTCAGATTGGTAGAGCATTCGCAAAATTTTAATTTCGATGTTTTTCAACGTTGTTTTGTCGTTGTTGATTCGTATGATTAAATCGGTACGCTGGGATTCCAAATCGGGACGTTCCAAACGAACCACATCACTAAATTTACATTTAAAATTTAATAACATTTATTGGGATGTTTTATGGCTGGAGAAATAAACATTGATTTTTGAGATATCTTATCAAAAAAAAAAAGAAGGCGCCGACAGTTTTTTTTTTTTTTTTAGAAGAAAAAACTCAAAGACCGAGTTCTTTGAAGAAATGTTTTCAGAAATTGTCCAAAGATTTCTGAAGAAGCTGTCTAAAGACTCTTTAAATTTTCAAAAGAAGTTAAACTTTGGAAGAATAAATGAATAAATGACGGAAGTTACTAGACGCTTTTGTGTGTACAGGATGGGCAAATTTCGATGTTTTAATAGGGAATTTCGATAACCATAAGAGATACAAAAGAATTACCCTACCATCCTCGAACGCTTTTTTGGAGAAAAATTCAATGGTGAAAATCAAAGTTGGCTATCGTTTTTTGTTTTCGAGTTATGCGCAAAAATTTCAGGTTTTGTTTTATGGCTATATCTTGCTTATTTGGAAAAATGAACGAAAATATAGTCGACGTTTTTTGATAAGAATGCAGTGGCGTTGTTAGTTTTTTGAAAAAGTTCTCCAAATTCGAGTTGTGACATAAAGTTATAATTTTTTATATGGAACTCATAGTTGACTGTGGCTTAACTAAAAAGAGAATTTTATTCCCTTTTCAAGAATATATAACATGTATGGTCAATTGTTAATTTTCATACAGATTTTTCAAAAATTCATACTTTTCAAGGTCAGATCTTCATTTTTGCGTAGTAGGCGAATAAAGTTTAATATATTACAATGTTTTATTCAGAGTAATAATAATTCTGAGCTGCAAGTCAAACATAAACGCCAATTCCTTTCTTTGGGGACACATTATAGACATTTTTTCGCTTGCTTCCCTCTCAGCACTCCAAAGCTCGAAGAACTTATCTGGACTGAGAGGGAGGGGTTTGGTTACGGCCACGACCGTCCTACAGATGTTAAAGCCTATTCCAGCATACGCTGCAAGGATTAGGGAAACGTGGAAAACCTAATCAGAATAATAATCGGCCGGAAGGCCAATTCAAAGTCACAATCATTGAAAATTTATATCTGTGATACCTATAAGTTTACAATGTCCGCCACTAAGACTTGAACCCAGTACCTTGAGGTTAACAGTCTATTCACTAAGCCACTAGACCAGCAATCCCATAATATAACGCCATTTAAAAATATTAATAATGATATGAACGAACTAAGAGAAAATGTTATATAATGTGTTAATTCTGTATCAACGTCAGTTCGGAGTGTTTCAAAGCGATGTCAATTGTGTGTTGCGAATAACGAACGTCAATTTGAATATTCAATATAAGTCTGACCTTGAAAAGTATGAATTTTTTTGAAAAATCTCTATGAAAATTAAAAATTGACCATACACGTTATATATTGCTGAAAAGGGAAAAAATATTTTTTTATTTAAGCCACAGCCAACTATTAGTTCCATATAAAAAATTATAACTTTATGTCACAACTCGAATTTCTTATCAAAAAAGTGGAACGTGGACATTATTTTCCTTCATTTTTCCAAATAAGCATGATATAGCCATAAAACGAAAATTGAAAAAAAAAACGAATTTTTGCGCATAACTCGAAAACAAAAGACGATAGCCAACTTTGGTTTTCACCATTGAATTTTTCTCCAAAAAAGCGATCGAGGATGGTAGGGTAATTTTTTTGTATTTCTTATGGTTATCGAAATTCCCTATTAAAACATCGAAATTTGCCCACCTGTACATGTAATTTGTTTGTAAATAAAATGATCTTGTTTTCGGCTGTTTAGGATATTTGTGAAAATATGTTGAACCCCAACAGATAGTTATAAAATATTAAATAATCAACATGTATGTTATGAAGAAAACACAATGTTTTTTAGTTGCCAGTCTGCCTGTCCGTTGGGAAAATATGGTGTAAATTGTGAACAAAATTGTCTGTGCCAAAACGGAAGTAAGTGTGATCCCCAAACAGGAAAGTGTGTCTGTGAACCTGGTTGGACAGGACTTACATGTGAACATCAGTGCCCATCTGGATTTTGGGGAAATAATTGTTCGAGTATCTGCAATTGCCAAAATTCTCTGTGTAATCGTATCACAGGAAAGTGTGTATGTAAATATGGATGGGCGGGTGTGTACATATATACTAATTTAATTTCAAATTACATTTTTTGATTTTAAATCCCATATAAGAATTAAAGTAACCTCGAATAAATAATATTTATATAAAATTATAGGTGAAAAGTGCGGACAAAAGTGCCCAGAAGGAAAATATGGTTTGGACTGTGAAGAAACGTGTAGTTGCATTATGGGATATTGTGACGAAAGTTCAAATAGGTGCATTTGTTTTGATGGATGGGAAAATGAAAATTGCAGTAAGCCATGTGATGATGGCTTTTATGGTTTCCAGTGCAAAGAAAAATGTGTTGTCGGAAATTTATGTAAGTTATTTAGGGACTAATTTATTTTTATCAATAATGAAAAATAAATTTATCGTTTTCATTTCTTGTTGAGAAAAATAAAAATGCTTTATGTACGATAATGAAACAAAATATACAATAATTCTGTACAAAGATTTTACATTTTTTAGCTCATGTTAAATGTCACCACGTAACTGGGGAGTATAAATGCCTTCCGGGATATACAGGAATATTTTGTCAAACACTCTGCCCGAACGGTACTTTTGGCCAAGATTGTCAAATGAATTGTTTGTGTCAAAACGGAGGTCAATGTAATCATAAAACTGGTACACAATGCCAAATATTAGTAACGTTTGATTACTGAATTTGTTTTTGCAGGTAAATGTGATTGTTTGCCTGGCTGGTTTGGTGAAATCTGTGAAAACCAATGTCCTGTAGGTCTATATGGGAATAATTGCACTCAAAAATGCAGTTGCTCTAAACATGGTTCATGTAGCCCTAATAATGGAATTTGTAGCTGCCACATCGGTTGGGCTGGAAAAAATTGCACAGAATGTATGATTCATATATATATTATCCTTTTTTAACTTCAAAACATGTGAACATTGCAGTGTGTCCAATAGGTTATTATGGCGAAAAATGTAAAAGTGAATTCCTTAATTCAAGCCTAATGAAATCTCATAGTTTTGGTATGCTTACTGTATCTATTTTGCTGTTGATTTTAAGTTGTATCATCGGAATTGGCGTTTGGATTTACTTCAGAAATTCTAAAAGAATTCATATTTTGAATACTAGGTCTACGAAACATTTTGCAAGAGACGGGCAAAGTGGTATTACATTGCAAAAATATAAATCAAATGAAGTTTTATAAATTTAGTTTTAGGATCTGATCTTTTTAACTCACCACAAATTAGTTCACAGGCTTCAAAAGAGATAAATAAAGGTATGTTTATGAAGCACATATGTTTATAGTTGTGTAACTATTTTTGAAGTACTATAAATAATAAATTTACAATATAAGTTTATATTTTACGATTTGTATTCTTATATACTGTTTACTAAACATGCGGTAAAAATTTAGAGGGTTATTCCTTGGGCTATTTTCAGATTTTTTGTCCTAGAATGATTTTCAGACAGGCGCGTTATTTCGAAGATATTGTGCGATAATAGTTCGAAAACACCATTAGTTTAACCGTAGATTTCATACGTTGTAGATTACGTTTCATTTTCTGTTTTTGAATGTTGTCAAAATTGATTGCATATTTTCGTTTGATAAACTTTTGTTAATGAAGTTATCTAAGATGATATGATTGCATGATAATGATATGCATTTTATGGATGGAATCTTTACATAAAATTTTTTTTTCGAAAAGTTTTTATATCTGTATCTTGGAAACAAAGCATCTTTCCGAAAATCATCCTAGGAAAAAATCTCAAAATAGCCTAAGGGACAACCCCTGTATAATATTGAATATATAATATATAATTTACAGAATCTTCTGAAGCAAACCAGTTACTAAATAAGAAACACGAAACTTCAAATTCCAATACCTATGTGATGTCTGATCCAGAACCCATCTATGCTGAAATTGATGAAAATTATACTGCGGCTGGTCAGTTTAAATACATAAATATTTATAAAATTCCAAAGCCAAATGCGTTCAGATAAAGTAGGGTCAAGTGGGGTAATTGTAAACTAGGGGTAATTATGAACAGTGCTTAATATTATTAGAATTTTAAAATTGAATGGTTCCGCACCTTTACGCCATTTGATAAACCCCGGCCGGTAACGCACCCCACAATTTAGGTCCAATTCAACGGATTGAACGTGTGATGTTGCGAAAAGTTTTGCGTGTAGTTTTTAACTTCGTAATTCGTTTCAGTAACATCACTTCATATTTTACATTAAAGGCACTGAACGATAAGTTTCGAACTGTCTATTGTTTATAATGATAAATTTGTGATGTAATGTGGTGTTATTTTTTTGACCTAAGTTCAAGGTTACTAATTTATTTATTAAATAATATTTATTTTATTTATTTATTATATTTAGAAGTGTACTTGTGGGGGAAATGTAAACGCTATCTTTGGGTAAATAAAAAAATCATGTTTTTCTTTCCAGAAAAGAAAAAATATGACCAAAATGTAAGTAAAAAAAAAAACTGTAGAGAGATACACTCAAGATTATAAGGGCAGTCAATGACGTAAGAAAAAAAATTGCACTTATCGTCAGGCTTCACAAAAATATAATTCACTTGCATTGTTGTTCTCATTGCATGTTTCAACTGGAAAATCTCGTCTCCGAACAGCTTCCCGATCTAAACTAGCATTTCCAATTCCCTAACAAACTTTACTAGTAGTTCAATTTGACATCGAATAAGGTGTTTCCATTTACCCCATATATTTGCACAGTATAATTTTTCGATAGGGTAATTGTAAACAGTCCTTGAAAGTCAGATAGTAACTCGTATGATGGTAAAATTTGGAGAAAATCTTTAAAACAGTTGAAAGTATATGGGTATTATTACAGTGGTCAACAATTACTCGTTAAACACAAAATATGAAATTTCAAATTACAGAATACAAAAAACGTTTACGTTTACCCCACTTGACTATAGTATCAATAGATTAAGATATAAACTTAAACGCAGCTGGACAGTGGATGTTGAGAAGGGCCTGAAATACTTAGGAGCAGTTATAGATAGCAAAGGAAATAAAAGAAGATGTAGATAACAGAATGAAAGCAATGACTAAACTTTTCCATGCCTTAAAAAGAAAAAAACCGACCAAATTTAAAATTTACACAACTGTTCCCATTCCTACTTTAATATATTGAAGTGAATCATAACGAAAAGAATCTAATCAGTGGAAATGATAATATTGAGAAAGATGGAAGGGGCCCCAGACTAGACAGGGTAAAACATAAGTGGTTCGGACACTTAATTAGAATGAAAGACGACAATCCAGTTAAAGAAATCTGGAAAGCAGGTTGGGATGGAAAGAAACTACGGGGAAGGACAATGAAATCGTGTAATCAAGAAATAGCAGAAACGCTTAAATGCCGGCTTTGTAACTGGAACGAAGCTCGCAGTAAGGCCAAGGATAGAAAGAGTTTTGCAGACCAAAACTGACCTCCACAACTAACGGATAAGTAAGTAACTAAGTAAGTAAAGAGATAGCTAGTAAAAATGCAATGGATTGCTTTAATTCTACATTAATGAATAAAACCTTACCTTCTAGCGTAAAATTTACATGGCACATACAATGGTACTACGAGACGCGTTTCGGCATTATCCGTCATCAAGTTGAAAGCCGATACGATAATAAAACCATATACTTATGGTATCACTGAAAAAGGTAATTCTACATTACATTCTTTTACATACATTTTTTAGATCAATTTTTTATTCTTAAAAACCAATGCCTTTCTTGACGAAAACAAAAAGGCGAAAACAAATTATTTACTGAATGATCATGCATCGCGAACTAATTAGACGTTAGAAAAACTCCTGTTGGAAGATTTATGCCATGCAGTGGTAAAAGCTAATAACCTCCATAGATGAACCAATTCACTTAAGAAATGAAATATAAGACTTCCCGTCAGATGGGCATCGTCGCATTTGAGGTGTCTCTTTTGGAGTTAATAATACGGTTTTATAATCTCAATAGTTATGCCTATTTTGTTACCATAATTATTATAATTTTAGGCAATAATAATAATTATAATAGGAAGTTAAAGAGAAATTTCTTATCCTGTAGAAGTTTGCAAAAATTGTATGATATACGACAACTTTATTTTCGTTGAAAAATTGCAAATCGATAAAAATACAACCAAAAAAAAACGACTACATTTCGTGCAACAAACTTTTGAAATAAATCTTAAGGTAAGTTTTAAATAGACATTATACGTGCAGTGGCTTCTAAATTATTTTGTATCGATTTTATTGACCACAAAATGTCTATTGGCTATCAGGAATTCACTAAATTATTTCTTGGGTAATTAAAAGGTTGAACAGCCTTACGAACAAACTTATGTTAAAAATAGAATGTATCATGTCTCAATATCTACTAATTGAGGAACATATATGAAATTAATTGATGTTTTTGTGTGCAAGTTCCCGCGCGTTGCCATGGCGAAACAGGTCGATCTAGTGATGGCCACTGCGCCGTTCCAAGGGTTGCTGTTTCCCCAGATGATCTCATCGTCATCACTTCAAACCGCCCTCTTCATGAATCAGTTTGCTCACTTCGCTATTCAGTTTTATAATGCTACATACACTATTAGAAAAATTCTTGTGATTCTTCACGTGTCATAATTTTTTTTTTTTGACTTTCATAGTGATGTGAGTTTCACAGTTTTCAACTTCAATTTCTATCTTCCTTTATTTCCTTATCATGTGAGTATAACCTCTTTCTTATTTTGATGAATATTACGGAGTCTTTTGTATTTAATTGTACTCAATAATAAGATATTTTATAAAGAAAAATCAAGTGTAATTTAAAAGATAATAATCGAATTCTACGTTGATAAATCTTAATTTAATCGTGGCGATTCAAATATTTACTACGCAAATTAATTCTATTGTGACGTTTAAATTTTAAGCTTAAATTTTCTGAAGCCTTCACAATTAGATTAGGAAAAAGATTTATTAATGTTCTTGAACACATTTACTACGAATTTCAACTTTAAAGCGCCTTTAAATACAAATTGATTTACGAGAGACTCCATCATAAAATATCATTTTATTGTATTTTATGTTGCAATTCGAGAATGCAATTCTAATAGTTTATTTATTAGAAGTCATATATCTAGTATTAAATAAATAATTAATAGAGTAAGTTTAATTTGTCTTCTTTTTTGTAATAATAAGATATGTGTCAGAAATTTGTTTGTGGGGTAATTTAATATATTTTTATTCAAATGTTCGAAACCAAAAAATTGCATTCGAACGCTTTACGCCAATATTCATGCTTATTATTAATATATACATCAAAATCAAGGATGTGCTGATGATTTTGCGTGAATGACGCAGTTTTAAATAAAGTAAGATAAATATATAATGGAATTTTTTTAAGTATTTGTCCCCGTTTTTCGTTTAGTTCTGGGATTTGTTCTCCCGTAACAATATTCTGAAATAATCTGAAATATTCCCATAGTGCAAACTTTACTCTTTCTTTAATCGCTTAAGAGGTGATCTAAATACTTTTCGCTTTCAAGTTATTGAATTTGGAAAAGAATATTCATTTCTTTAAAAAATGCGCCCCTAACGACTTTACAAAAAGAATGCTTGTTGTGTAAATTGTCCACATTTGACTTATACCTTTTTAATCGAATGCTTAACAGTTGCATATGATTTGTCTACCTAAACAAAGGTAAATGTAACTATCCTAATGAACAGCAACATCAATTGAAGAACTTCAACAAAACTTAGGTGAAATTGAAAAATTCACAAAAAATGGAAAATTAAACTCAATGAATCAAAATCGGCTCACACAGTGTCATGGAACATCTCCATAAATAAAAATAAATAACCATTATCCACAGAAGAAAGTGTTAAATACATTTGGATGAGTGGATAAGGACACATGTATGGAAAAAAAAGTAAGAGCTTTCGAAAACATTATAGGTTGTTGGGACGAAAATCACGTTACTTAAAAACAAGTTTCTGGCATACAGTTGTATGGGGTAAAACTTCAAAATCTAATCTTGTGGTCATTGAAAGTTTCCAATCCAAAGCGTTACAAGCCATTGTCAACGTACCCTGGTTTGTCAACAACAAGAACATACTACGTGATCTTGAAGTGTTGTCGGAGAGAAGAAATAGTACAGTAAACATTACCTCCAAAGACTGAAAAACCACCCAAAATCACTACCAATAAACCTACTTAATAACAACAGGCAAATAATATGCTTGAATCAGACCATGCTTTTGGACTTGCCATTTATTCATATAGGATCGAACCTAATGAAGCATAAAAACAAACAACATTTTGATGACGAGCTTCAAGCGCACAGTGTGGATTTTGTGCAGCCCAATTGTGACGACTAACAACTCCACTCCATTCATCTGAATATTTTTGACAAAAAATTGTTATCGTCGTAAATACGAATATTTATATTTGAAATGATCTTATGTTTTATGCACATAATTGGATAAGAATTCTGCAACTCCTGAATGTGATGCAATTTCTGTGGCTGATGAATAACTGTTGTGATCAATATACTTGTTTTTGCACATAAATATTTATTTCTTTGTTATATCCTGTTTGCTTTTCACATGGAAATTTTTGATCTTGTCGTAGTTATCTACTTTCAGTGCCTTTAAAATTATCATTTTCAAAACATCTCCTATTTGATTTGATACTCTGTATAAGGCACAAGTTGCAAAATAAATTTTCTACGTTTTTCAGAAATTAGAAACATATCGAAACACATTTACTTATTGACTATTTATACCCATTATTTATTTATAAGTTTTATAATTAATATAATTATTGTATCAGTTTGCCTACAAATAAATATTATTATTCTAACATCATTATTATACAGGGTTAGTCAAAAGTATGGAATGGGCGGTTTATTTCCGTAAATATGAACTTGATAACAAAATGTCTTTAATATAAGTTTTTTTTACTAATTATTCTCCATTCTTAGTTTATTCGTTTTTATTGTATGTCAACGCATTTCCATGGAAATGTGTTTTTTTTTTTTTTAAATGGCAACCAAGTGATTTTTTTTGCTGATTTTTATTCCTCTTTTTTCTTAAAATGACTTGATATTTTTTTCGTTCTTTAATAACAAAATTTTGGAGAAAATGCTCAAAATACTTCATTCACTCAAATAATATTTAAATCAAATTAAATGTGCAAACAGAAGACCCCCTGCAGCTTGACAATAACCTAATATATCACAAAAATTACGCAAAGAATTTTCAGCCAGTTAGATGGTATTTCTTCAATTTCATGCCTGATTATTACTGAAATCACTTGATATTTATAATTGATATTTGAGGATAATTGTACAAAAAATGATAGTGGCCTCTGTTTTCTTAATGTTATTTTTCAAGTCATTGTGAATAATTTCATTTTAATTTTTAAACATGGTGAAACTCAGGTAAACTGAAAGAACTGAAATTCTAATGATGGTTGGTTATGGAGATCGACAACGTTCACACTAAGATGTTTGTCATTTATTTAATAACGTTCATCCAGAGAAAAATCCTATTGTACAATCCACAGTGTCAAAATTGGTTAGAAAATTTAGAGAAACTGGAAATGTAAAAGACATCCCAAGGTCTGGACGTCCAAAATTAGCCACAAACCAAGATCAAGCTCTTGATGTACTACATAGTGTTATACATAATCAAATTACGTCAACCACGCAACTTGCTTTGGATAATGATATTAGTCAATCGTCGGTTGTTCGAATATTAAAAAAGAACAAACACAAACCTTACAAGATACACCTTCTCCATGAGCTAAACGAAGATGACCCTCGCAGAAGAATGCAGTTTTGTACAATAATGATGGAAATGATCAATAATAATCCAAATTGTCTAAACCACATTTTATTTTCTGATGAAGCCACTTTTTGTCTAAATAGGTTTGTAAATAGACAGAAGTCTCGCTACTGGTCCAGTGAAAATCCTCATTGGATGATGGAACACCGTACACAGCATCCAGAAAAACTTAATGTCTGGGCTGGTATTTTTGGGCACCACATAATAACCGCAATGTTTGGTTTCAAGAAGACGGCGCTCCACCACATTACGGAGTTGATGTTCGCCTGTTTCTGAATAACATCTTTCCAGGTCGTTGGTTAGGCCGTCGGGGATTTATTGAATGGCTTGCTCGGTCGCCTGATTTGAGTCCCCTAGATTTTTTCCTCTTGGGTCATTTAAAAAAAATTTTTTTATAAATTGTTTTGAGCATTTTCTCTAAAATTTTGTTATTAAAACATATGAAAAAAATATCAAGTCATTTCAAGTAGAAAAAGAGGAATAAAAATCAGCAAAACAATCACTTGGTTTCCATTAAAAAAAAAAAAAACGTTTCCATGGAAATGCGTTGACATACAAAAACAACGAGTAGGTTAAGAAATTGAGAATAATTATTAAAAAAGCTTCTATTAAAGACTTTTTGTTATAAAATTGGTTGTAGATACGTTCAAGAACATTATCGTCTTTCGATAATTTGTTATGTGAAATTAAAATACATCGTTAGAATGTTTATAATTTAGACAAGAGATAACAATAAGCCGTTGAAACACATTTTAAACGAAAGATTGCTCGATCTATTTAATTCAATAACAATTGAATACATGCATGCAAAATGAAGTTGTGGAGCAAATATTCATGTTTTCACGCCGCATCGCGTTTATTTTCGTCGTAGATCCATTAATATGAGAATTTTATATTCGTGTACTATTGATTATTGTTTATTTGAACACATATTTAATTTGCAAGGCGATATTTAAAATTAGAACTGCCGGAGTGGACTTATGAAACATCCTCGGAAACTCCCAAGTGTCGATTATGAGTTCGTTGCTGAACATTTATGTATTGAAAGTGGGAAAAAATAGGTACGACCATTCAGTGAGACTATATTGATCCAGTTTTATTAATATTTTTGCCTCGGTCAGTACAATTAGTTTGTAAGTATTTATTAAATTTACATTTTTTTAATTAATATTTACAAATCATAATTTCATACAAATACCGCAAAATTTACAATAAGATTTATAACCACTACACTTGAATATTTTGCATGTTGATTTAATATAAATACGGAAAAAGTGTTAAGATATGAGTTTTAATGTATTACAAGATTATTACTTTTTTTACGCGTTGAAACACAATGCAAGTAT
>JAFFZR010023228.1:2315-15566 GCA_018397195.1 Lethrus apterus | reverse complement strand
GAGAAACTTTTCAGAAAGTAAGGCAAGAATTTGAAAACCGGCTTTACTGCTGCATGGAGACCAATGGTGCTCATTTTGAGCAGTTCCTGTGAATGTTCTTTTTTCAGTTTTGTTAAAATGTTATTTTCAACGCCTACTAAGATGTTTAAAGATTTATTATTCTTAGCCTAATGTAAAATTGATCATTTCTCAATGCAAAAAAAAAAAAAAATGCGCAAGTGACACATCACCATAATCCTTATAAGATAAGCTTTCATTTGAGATACCACGCTATGGGTCATTCCATTTAAAATTTTTGGGGAGGTATTCGTGGGGGCGCAGGGGTAAACGTCATAAGTGTGAATCATAGGTCAAACCGTTTCCCCCTTGACATATAAGTGGACCTGTTTTCGGAAATTTTTAATTTCCTTTTGGTTTCTGAAATATCTCAGGCGTATCGTTTTCAAAAAATCAACCTGTATAATTATAGCAGTGTTTTATTAGTTATTACAATTATTTGCTTGAAAAGAAATATAGATTTTTATTCTAGTCCAGTAAATCTATCAAAAAATAAGTCAAAATCTACATAAAATAAAGCAAGTTGGGTGATAGTATGATTTGTTAGAGGGATGTATTCAGAAAACATCCCTCTAACAAATCATACTATCATCCAACTTACGTCATTTTATGTAGATTTTGACTTATTTTTTCCGGCATTATGCTCAGGCATAATGTGTCGGTGGCGCAGCTATCGCGAGTAACGCGTTTAATTCGATATCTCGAGAACTAATCATTTTACACAAAAAACTATAGAGACCTTTTCTCTTATAAATTGAATTTCCTAACTTTTTTATTCGAAACTTTTATTTCAACACCAATACTTGTCGAGTTATTTCGTTAGAAATTCACAAACATCCGTATTTTCGTCTGTTTTTTGCCTTTACCTCCGTTCACTTTTATCGAATTTTATCTATAATCATACTTAGAGACCATTTAATTATCTACATCTTTTGTTCAAAACTTTTTTCTCTACTAACAATACTTTGATAGTTATTGCTTAGTTTATCGATCGGACTCCGCGCTGTCGTCGTTACGTGTGTTCACGGACGCGCTATTTCAAATGTTAGTGCTGCTTAGTCCAGTCGGAAGGTGAATCAATCTACATGCGATAACGTAATTTGAGTGAGATTTTGATTTGTTAGAGGGGTGTATTCTGAGCATAATGCCGAGAACACACTCAGCGCCTGGCTTGATTCACATACTGACTGGACTAAGCAGCACTAAAATTTGTAATAGCGCGTCCGTGAAAACGCGCAACGACGATAGCGCGGAGTCCGATCGATAAACTAAGCAATAACTACCAAAGTATTGTTAGTAGAGATAAAAGTTTTGAACGAAAGATGTAGATAATTAAATGGTCTCTAAGTTTAACATTAAATGTTAGTGCTGCTTAGTCCAGTCAGTAGTGAATCAAGCCAGGCGCTGAGTGTGTTCTCGGCATTATGCTCAGAAAACCCCCCTCTAACAAATCATACTTCACCTACTGACTGGAGTTCGATCGATAAACTAAGCAATAACTACCAAAGTATTGTTAGTAGAGAAAAAAGCTTTAAACAAAAGATATAGATAATTAAATGATCTAAGTTTGATAATAGATAAAATTCGATAAAAGTGAACGGTTAGGGAGGTAAAGGCAAAAAACAAACGAAAATAAGGAAGTTTGTGAATTTCTAACGAAGTAACTCGATAAGTATTGGTGCTAGAAAAAAAAGTTTCGAATAAAAAAGTTAGGAAATTCAATTTATAAGAGAAATGGTCTCTATAGTGCGCCAGAATCATATTCGCTTGTATACCAGCTCAATCGAGAGGATGTGTTAAGCGCCCTCTATAGACAGAAAATTGAATATCTTAGTAGTAATATCAATAGAGAGCGCTACGTGTCAATTTTACAAAGTAATTTTGCATTTCTCGAAAAAATAGAACTCAATTGTCGTTCATCAAAAGTAATTTCTCATGCTAACAGATATTGAAATTGTTAGTAAATATCTTCACCTATTTTTATGGACATTATATTCATATTTTTTGAAATTGGTTGAACTGAACCCAGAATATTTTTACATCAAGAAACGCAAAGACTTACGCGGTTATTATTCTTGTTTGTCCTCTTGCGTTTCGTCCAGTCTCTTATGTGAAATTTGAGTTAATTAATCACATCAGTTATTCGCCAGTAGGCCTGAAAATTGTTCTTTTATTTTTATTTTCTTTTATTTTCTTTCAATTACAGAGTGTGGTCTTAAGGGTTGCGGGAATGGCTGACTTACACTTGTTATAAACTATTCAACTATTCCTGCATTCGCCGCAAAGATTAGGAAACACGGAAAACATAATCAGAATAGACGGTGAAAGCCTACTATTATAGTTAGAATCATTTTTAACTTTACTTTGGAAATAAAATTCCAATGCTTCTACTAAGATATGAACCTTAATCTAGTGACTAAGCCACTAGAACAATCATCCCAAACATAGTCCAATCCATAAATTAATTCAATTACATATGGATTAATAGGGTTGTCGCTCTAGACACCAATTAAGAACGCCTAAAAGTTTCAAAATAAATAAAACTAAAATCAAAACGAACACATCAGTATCTTATAGTTTGATTGTGTTTTTCTATTAATTGTTATCTAAAAATATTACACAAATCTTAGACTTTTGGGCTCCTTAGTTGTGAAACAGGCGAGGATTCGAAACATGTTAAAGCGGTAACATTTTAACGCTTTAAAATTTGGATTGCTATAGCAACATAATTATTTTTTTGAATATTTAGAATGGTCTTAGTTGGATTAGGTTGACTTAGGTTTAGGCTAATTTAGGATTATATAGGTTTAAATTGGCTATCGCTTATTCTTGTTTGGGTTATTCTTGGCTTCAAGTAGGCCTAAAAATTTTATTGCTTCTTTTAACAATTAGGGTAAATATCAATAATTAAAGTTGGATTCGGCTTGATTTTGCTTAATTTTGATTTAATTGAGTTGATTAAGTGATTATATTAGACTGAGGATGACGGCTTACAATTTTCGGAAGGATACTGTTTTTGCTATTATTTTATTTTTACTACTACTACTAATAATAGTAATAACTAATTTTGTCAGCCAGATCTAGCTATGGACAAAACAGTTACAAAGTCAACAACAACAACAAAAATAACTCTGATTAAGTTTTCCCCGTTTCCTCAATATATTCAGCAAATGCTGAAATAAGTTTTCTAACAACCGTAAATCGAAGTGAAAGAAAATAATAATAGACAGAAAACCTTTAATTCGTTTAATTTGAATTCGTTTAATTTGAATTCGTGTTTGAACCTTTTGTCGATAAGAAATCTTAAATAACTAAGTAAGTGACTGGTAGATTCCTAGCAATAGTTAACCGTTTGATATAAACTTTTTTTCTAGGGATGATATAGCAAACGGGGATCTACAGGGAAAGGTGTACTGCTTATGAATAGAAATAAATTAAATGATGTTTTTGAGAATAAGAGCGTCATTGAAGAACAAGAACATTAACATGTCTTTAATCAAATATAATAAAATTGGATCAAAATATGGTACAGTGTGATCGAAAAAAATTAGTCAAAGTAAACCATGAACAAAAATCAGCATGTCTTTACTTAAACCACTATTTATTTCTTAATGTCAAATTGACGTTTGTCAAAAATGTTGTCCAAACAAATCAAAGCTTTTCTTTTAGAATCCTACTTTAGAAATGGAAATAAAACAGAAAACGGTGAATGGCAATAATATTCTTACGTTGCGTGTTATGAAGAATTTCAGGAGCATTTTCCTACTGAAGCAGCTGAATATTTTTGACAAACGTCAAATTGATATGAAATAAATAATGGTTTAAGTAAAGACATGCCGATGTTTGTTCATAGCTTACCGTGACTAATTTTTTTTCAATCACACCATATTAAAATCCCTAAGTATTTAAAATAATTTTGCTTTGAGTTCAATTTGGCATTATTGGGTTTAACGGATTTACTGAAAATTCTTACTGAAAATACAATTCGTTTTTAATTACGTAAATATTTTACATTTATTAATTTGTTCATATTAAATAACAATAAATAAAACGTAAAAATATAAATTGTGCCTCTTTTTTATCATAAATATTTGCCATTTACATTAACATTTAAAATATCATTTAATGTGACAAATACGAGATTGATACATACAATGCCACAAATTCATTGGGCAAAAAAAAAATTAGGATAAAACTATGTCCTTGTAATCATTACTAGATTCGGTTTTCGTATCGGAATAGATTAGACTTTCATCATTGGTCGTTTTATGATCTTTTCCACATGCGAACGGTTCAGAAGTATATTTCAAATCGTTATCCACGCCATCTTCTTCCATTTCAGTAAACGACTGTTTCTTCAAAACGTACTTCTCTTTGTGCTTTTCTTCACAGTTTTCCGTTATTATTGTGCGTTTTTCGGTGTTACGGTGTTGGTGTGGCTCGGGAAGAACTTCGACGCTCTCGATATTACTAATAGTTATGACGGGGATATTATCACTCCAAGTCGAGGATAACGAGTCCTGTTTGAAATCTTTCGAATTTCTCGATGGTGAACGGCAAAATTGATTTCTTTCGTTCTTTCTTAATTCGAGTTGTTTTGAAAGGATTCGCGATTGCGTCGGTTCGTTTTCGGTTATTTTTACACATTTCTCACTGGAATCGGTGCTCGTTTGTCTGGTAGATTTTGAAGTTTTACGCGTGTTGTGAACCGTGACGTTTGGCATTTTTAACGCAATATGACGCCGTGATTTTGATTGCGATTTTGCCTGTTTGGAATCATCGGGTAAAGGTTGTTGTTGTTCTGTGTCTGTTGCTTCCTGGACGCTGTCTTCGTCCGATGTTAATGATTTATTTAAGGCACGTTTGATAAATTTTGAGAGGAGTTCTGAAAAATTGAAAAACTATCAATTACATAAAGTTGTTTTGCTGTAAACGTATCACAAGCTTTAAATTAAAAAGAGAAAGCATGAAGAAAATGGAGAGCAAAACAATTGTCGCAATAAAAACACTTCCGATATAACATCAAAATTTAAGAATTATATGGGTGAGACGTGGAAAAGGAACTATGTTTAAGAAGTAAAATATTTTAATAAAAATCAAGGAAAAGTCATTATAGCTTTAAAATTTACCTCAAACTAAGTATTTTGACCGATAAGACATTTTTATTTAATTTTGCTACGCCACCCTTCTTATGTAGAGGGCATATAATTTCTAGGTTCCATACTGTTGACATTCCTTACTGGGACCATATCTGCACTTCGTATCTGCACACTAGGCTGTGCATGGTGGTATGGTGTATGTTCACAACATCCAGCTTCGTTATTCTTTAGGTTGATGACAGCTTACTTGACTTCCTGTTCTTCGTTTTCAATCGTTTACGCTGCCCGGAATGGTCGTATCACTGTATATTTATTTCTGATTCAACAAAGCTTCAAAGTGCTCGCCCCATCTACTACTATTTCTTGCAAATAGAGGGTGGTGGATTGGATTCGGTTCTTGCCCAATTAAAAAAAAAATAAGCTTTTTTCTTTTATAAATACACTTGTCTTCTTCTTACTCTGTGAGGCTTTGTGTTGCGTGTCTCTGTTGGGTTATTGAATAAATTTCTTGTTTGTTGCCTCTAGAAATTCTTCGTTAAATTTTTCTCTTTTCTGTTTAGGCCTACTCTGTTGAAATCCTGTGCCATCTAGTCCTACTACTTGGTAGAGTCCTACTAGAGTCCTACTACTTGTAGAGGAAGGGTGTACAAAACGACATATCGGCACATTTTTAGCTTTAAGTTTAGTTTATGTTCAACTATCAGAGTCGACCTGTTTTGTATTGAAATTTTTAAATTTAGAATAAATTTCCGACCTAACAAATGGCAAGTTAATGTTTTTAGGATGCTTTTAGCATTGTATCTCTTAATTTTAAAGGTTTTAGAGATTTAGAAATTAATGAGTTGTTTCGCCAAAAAATATTGTTTATTATATTATGTTACCGTGGGGTAAAATGACATAGACAAAATGTGGTTAAAATGACATAGTATGTCGTTTTACACGACACTGAGAATAAGCGCCTGTCTTCTGGGGGTAATACACGGAGCTAAAAGAGCCGCAGACTCAGAAGTCTGTGACAAACGCATATGCATCAGGACATACAGCACTACAGACTCTGAGGCGATATAAGGTCTCCTCAGGTCTAGTCTGGGAGTGCCACCTAGCGTTGGAGTGTCTGTCCGAGAAAAATGACGTAGAACGGCTCGGCTAAACTCTGACCGAATACCCTTCGGACCGGAACCGATGCTACCTATTACCAAATCGACTCAAACAGCCCTCATAAATCACCCTGCGTATAACCCCTGCGTATAACGCTGGTGTCTTTGACAGACTGCAGACGGGCCTCTGTCCAGAAGCGAGCAAAATTCTAAGGCAGAGTAGGGCCCATCTAAGGAAACTGGTAGGGCTTTGGACAGGACACTGTCGATTAAATAAGCACCTACATACTTTGGGCGCCGTAAACGACACCATCCTCCGCGGTTGCCTTGAAAAAGATGAAACACCGGAACACGTGTTATATCACTGCCCGGCGCTCGCATCGATTAGAAGATCCATACTGGCGAACCTCTGGCCGAGTATGGCCAGGTTAAGCGACACCTCACCCGGCAAGGTTCTCAAGCTGATCGACAGTGTCGGATGGCTTGTGGACTAACGGGGAGCAGGGGACGCTCTGGAGGGATGGTAAAATGGGTCCATCTTAGAGGCCTAATTGCTTTAAATCCAGAAATCCAGAAGCGCCTGTCTTTTAGAGATAACAACATGCCGCGAACAGACATTAGAAGGTCAAATAGGCAATCGTGGAGTGCTTCTTCATTGCTGAAAGCAATAATGGTGAAATGGGGCGGTTAAGGGCTTGCAAACTTTATAATATACCCCAGACGACATTAAGAGATGCGTTAAAAAAAAAAAAAAAAAGTACTAAAGGTAGGAGAAAAGCGACTTGGCAGATTTAAACCTACATTTTCTCCAGAAACAGAACGGGAGCTTGTTGAACATTTAAAATTGTTAGAATCAAGGCTTTTTGCATTAACAAGAAAAGAGGTCTTAGAACTAGCTTATCAGTTAGCTGTGAAAAATTAAATTCAGCAATGTTTTAACAATAGAAAGAAGTCTGCTGGGAAGGACTGGTTGACAGAATTTCGAAGAAGAAATCCAGATATATCCTCGCGCAAACCCGAAGCCACATCTGCAGCTAAAGCTCACGCCTTTAATAAACCACAAGTTGCCAAATTTTTTATGATGCCAGAAAATAGTATACTATAAAAAAAGATAATATAAACCCAATGAAGATCTATAATGCTGATGATTGCGCTTTATCTACTGTACAGGGTGGGCAAATTTCGATGTTTTAAAAGGGAATTTCGATAACCATAAGAGATACAAAAAAATTATCCTACGATCCTCGATCGCTTTTTTGGAGCAAAATTCAATGGTGAAAACCAAAGTTGGCTATCGTCTTTTGTTTTCGAGTTATGCGCAAAAATTCGTTTTTTTCAGTTTTTATTTTATGGCTATATCTTGCTTATTTGAAAAAATGAAGGAAAATAATGTCCATGTTCTTGACACTTTTTTGATAAGAATGCAGTGGCGTTGTTAGTTTTTTGAAAAAGTTCTCCAAATTCGAGTTGTGACATAAAGTTATATTTTTTTATATGGAACTCATAGTTGGCTGTGGCTTAACTAAAAAGAGAATTTTATTCCCTTTTCAACAATTTATAACATGTATGGTCAATTAATAATTTTAATACAGATTTTTTTAAAAATTCATACTTTTCAAGGTCAGACTTATATTGAATATTCAAATTGACGTCCGGCATTCGCAACACACAATTGACATCGCTTTGAAACACTCCGAACTGACGTTGATACAGAATTAACACACTATGTAACATTTTCTCTTAGTTCGTTCATATTATTATTAGTATTTTTAAATTGGGTTATATTATGGGATTGCTGGTCTAGTGGCTTAGTGAATAGACTAGAAACCTCAAGGTCCTGGGTTCAAGTCTTAGTGGCGGACATTGTAAAGTTATAGGTATAACAGATATAAATTTTCAATGTTTGTGACTTTGAATTGGCCTTCCGACCGACTATTATACTGATTAGGTTTTCTACGTTTCCCTAATCCTTGCGTATGCTGGAATAGGCTTTAACATCTGTAGGACGGTCGTGGCCGTAACCAAACCCCTCCCTCTCACTCCAGATAAGTTCTTCGAGTTTTGGAGTGCTGAGAGGGAAGCAAGCGAATAAATGTCTATAATGTGTCCCCAAAGAAAGGAATTGGCGTTTATGTTTGACTTGCAGCTTCAGAATTATTATTACTCTGAATAAAACATTGTTATATATTAAACTTTATTCGCCTACTACGCAGAAATGAAGATCTGACCTTGAAAAGTATGAATTTTTGAAAAATCTGTATTAAAATTATTAATTGACCATACATGTTATATATTGTTGAAAATGGAATAAAAAAATATAAATAAAATAAAAATAAAATAAAAAACGGAGTTAACCTTCCCCCAGGATCTTTAGACATCGCTCAAGAGTGAGGCTGGATGACAGGTCTAGTTTTTTACAGTGGCTTCAACATTTTCAACAATACGCCAAAGTCAGGGCCACCTTGAACACAGGGCTAAATGGGTTATAGCCAGCATTTTGGGGCGACAATTGTTCTTATAGGTTATTTGAATTTTGTATTTTCTTTTGTATTTCTTTTTACTCCTTTTGTACACTTTTTTTACCTTTTGAATTTCAATTGCGGAGCGAACCCAACCATAAATTATAAATTTTTATAAACTGACCTTTTGAATTTCATTAATTTGATAATTTGAATTACGGAGCGAACCCACCTACAAATTATAAATTTTAAAATTCAATTACGGAGCGAACCTAATCGTCTTAAAAACTGACCTTTTGAATTTCAATAATTTCAATTATCGGCGAAACTAACCCATGCCAATCCAACTATAAATTAAATTTTAAACACTGTCTTTGAATTTCAATAATTTCAATTTACGGAGCAAACCCAAACCATACAAAAACCTTTTTCCATCCATCCGTACTCCTTTTTCGTAAAAAATAATTGGTCACATTTTTTATTGACGTATTTATTATTGACGTATTTTTTATATTAACGTGTTCTAGTTCTGAAACTTTTGTAAAACTTCACTGATCACCCCCCTTCCCTTCCCATATTTTATTTTATAAAAAGGAGAGCATAATGCTCTCCTCTTCATAAAATAAGTAGGTTGTAGCGGCGGTTGTAGCCACCGCCGCCAAATATCTTAGGACGGCTCTGGCCAAAGCTACTCCAAGTGAAAAAGTCTTTTAATTGTAAAGGGACACTCTAGTCACGAGTACCTAGACGCTCAATTTTTGTAAATACATATATAAACGTATTTTTTGCATTAGTTTTTCTCATTTTGTACACCCTTACCCTAGCTTCTCACGATCAAAACCGAGTTTTTAGTATTCGTGTCCTGGGACATCTACGTCACCTAGTGGATATTTCTATGTTGAAGTTGAACTTGATAACCATGACCATAAAAAGAAAAGCGAGTAGTTTATGCCGTTCTCGTTTCTTTATAGTATGCGAGTTTTACAATCGAGAAAAAACATTTTTCCTGCCTATTTTAGTATTCATGTCACCTACGATGTCGTTGTTGGGGCATTCTCTGTGTAGTTGTGCTAATTTATTATAGAATGTTTCTTTGGTGTCATCGACTTTATAGTTACTTAGTATATTTGTTGGTTACGCTGTAGTTGATAAATCTCCCCTTGTATTTTATTTTAGAATTTATTGGTTGCAAGCAAAATGTTTTAGCTTCTTTTCAACAATGAAGTCGACATCAATGTTCTCTATACACCAAGTAGTTCTGTTTCTCAATGACCCCCTTTTCCTGTTCGTCTGGTTTTATGGATGTTTTCCAAAGCCGATGGCAAAAAAAAACGAAGTGCCCCAGCTCTGTAGAATGATCTCACGTGCCAAGTGAAAAATCTAATATCGTGTATCCTTTTCAGTTTGTCAAGTCATCTTCAAATATTCGGCCCGGTTTCTTGTACTTGCGTTTTGGTGACTTTAGAAAGTTTTCCAGAAATGAATCATTAGTACATTGCCAACTTCTTAATTATAGAATTCTCCCGCTCCCATTAGTCCTGATTTAGTTTCATACGGGGGGTTACGTCTAGATTACTTAGGTTACTACGTTATACTGAGGTGGGAATTGGATGGGATGCAGCACCGTGTGGTAAACAATAATCAAATTACCTGTGCCTTTTGTTAAGTCCTTTTTGATCTCTTTGGATTTTATAGTTTCTTGCTTGGAGAAGTCGTCAAAACTCTTCCCACTTGGTAGGTTGGGTAGCAATTTTTTCCATTTTCCGAATGGTGTTAAACCCAATTCTGTAGAACCTTCCGACCCAATTCGCCTTCGTCGATCGACTATTTGAAACATTTTCCTTCTTTCTTCTGTTCGTTCTCTGCGCAACTGTATCTGAAAATCAATGGAAATATTATCCACTTATACATATTATACTGAAAGTTACCTTTAAGTCATTATTCGCTTCCCTCAACGCATTCGTCAACGATATCAAGTAATAAATGATGAGGATCATTAATACCAATAGTGGTATAACGATTCCGGGCGATGCGATGTAATCTAAGCTCTTGTGCAGAGATTTTGGCGCGATTCTTTTTAAATTTGTGGTGAAAATGTGGAAAATGTGGGCATATTGCGAAAAAGGTCCGCAATGCCACGATGGTCGAACCCAAACTATGGCGTATCCAACAGGTAATACGCACAAAAACAACATTGACAACAATAATGCATAGTAAAAGTTGTTGGATCGCGATGCTCGAAAAACGACTTTATGTGGGACATTGCAAGTCAAAACAGCCCACGATCGAAAATACACCATTACATACAGCTTGAACGTATTGAGGACGATCAATCCGGGACTGAAAAACATTCCCATCCAAACAACTCCTTGATTGTTGATTAAATGCAATATGTTTTCGGCAACTTTAAAATCGCCGTATTGAGGAAATTTTTTTTCCAAATCCCAACACCAACAGTTATTCATAACACGGACGAAAACGCCCCGGATGAAATCCATCGCCAACGTTGACACAATCATCATGACGAAGTCCATGACAGTCAGCTTGACGATCTCTTGACCGAACATCGTCTCCCAACATAAACTTCGTAGCTTACTTCTCGATTTGTAACTGGCTTCTGTCAAATATGTCCCAACCAAAGTATCATTGGGATTACTTGGTGTAAACGCCTCGCAACTACAACGAAAACTCGTTATGTTTTCAGTTCGTAAATTGTATTCAGTTCTTAAGTCGAAATCTTCAGTACTATTAACAATAGGCACTAACGTTGATTCTAAATGTTCTGAAAACTCTTCATAATTTGTTGAATATATCGTTGTTGAATACGACACATTTTCATCGTACTTTTCTGTATAAGAATCGTTGTAATCAGTTCCATTTGTTGTATTAATATTAACGTTAAATTTCGACGAGACAGAATTCAAATAATCTTGGAAAGCCTCCTGAAAGTCTTCAATTGGATCACTTCGATTCGTTTCGAAACCGTGCATGTCGAATAAATCGTTACCAAAATCAATATTTTGCTCGACGGAACTGTTCGTAAAATTCGACCGGATTGCCACTTCTATGATATTCTGAAGGTCGGAATTAGTAATATTCGATCCATTGAGCATAATTGGTATCGTAAAAGTTGATACGTTGATCAAAAACGACGATATTAAATTGGAGGTTTCCAGTTGTGGGATTTCGTAACCGCATACGCTGTAACAATCCGATGATTCTAATTTGTTTTTTGGTTGCACATCGGAGTTGAAAACTAGCGCCCTTTCCGTTGGTTTGTTTAATTTGAATCCATGAAGCTCGACTTGCTGTATAAATTAATATAAATTAATGGAACACTCTTTCCGGGATCAAATAAATGTTTTTCAACTCTGTATTATTGTTTACGTTGTTTTTGCACAAAGCAATAATGTTGAAAAGTAATTAAATTGAAGAGTGGAAAGAAGAATCGTTTGATGGGGTGAAAGGAAGGATATATAGTGGATATGCTAATAACATCTTAAAGTCACATGTGCATATAAAAAGGAATGTAACTGTAGAGGAGAGACAAATACAGGAAAAATCAAAATAGTGGAAATCGAACAAAAGAAACAGCAAATTAAGACGAAAATAGGGCACAAAAAGCTAAGCATAAATGGATCGTTATGAAAATAGGACACTAAGTTAGAAAAGAAAAACAAGTCAACAAGCAAAAAACGGGTAAATAATATACAGGTGGATGCAACGAAGACTCTACAAAGAAAAGATCTAAGAAAATTTGCAAGGACATGGATCATGGAATATTAGAGAAAAAGAAAACAAATTGAAATAATAAGTGAAATGAAGAGAATGAATATAAGGATATTGTGAGTGACGAAAACAAAGAGAAAAGGAACCGGCACACAGTCAATTGCAGACAGTATGGTGGTCTGGAGTGGACAGAAATAAAAATTCATGGTGAGTTGTAGAGAGAGCGAGAATATTTAACAATAAAATGAATAAACAAAATAATAATGAAAATAAGTCTTATACAGGGAGAGAAATACATTGTGTATATGCCCCAACCGATAACGAAAACAAGGAAGAAAAAACCCAATATTTTGAATTACTTCAGAAAGAAATTGACAAAACGGATGATAATATTACGTGATGGAAGACTTGAATGGAAGGGTAGGAAATGAAAATGAAGGGATGGTTAGGAGAGGAGAAATGGTTAGGAAAGGAGGGAAAAATAATACAAATAATGGCTGTAGAAATGTGCGTAGAGAACGCCTTTATTATAGCAAACTCAAAGTTTTTATTCCTTACTTTACACTCGCATATAGTGCGAGTATAAAATCCGTTAAATTTGTATCCCTACTTGTTGGCAACTTTCCTCGGACAGGCCAATTTTTATTTTTAAATCTCCTTTTTTTGGCAAAAATTATATCTTTCTATCCTAACCAATGGTTGGCGGCGTAAGAGGGGGCACATCGAAAGATTTCAATGGCAACGGGGGTCAAATGTTATATTTTCAGAAAGATCGTTTCATTATCTATCTAGCAGTGAAACAATTCCTTA
>JAFFZR010023225.1:0-16883 GCA_018397195.1 Lethrus apterus | reverse complement strand
CCGCGCATAAACATTTTTGCAGAATGTCGTCCATAATATCGAACCATCATCTCATCTATTGATAAATGGGCGTGAATTACCCCGAATTTTAAAAAGTTTTGCTTTAGCATATCAAAATATGGACGTACTTTGAACATTTTGTCGTGCATTGTCGGCTAGATGGAGATACTTTTTTATTTCCTTGAAACGTCTTCTTGGCATAGAATTGTATACTAAAGGTACACCCGCATCCGGAATTTGTTCCCAGTACATATTCTCTTGAGGGAGTTTGCGATAACCGCTAAATAATAAAATGCCAACAAAGCTTCGCAATTCATCGGCAGTAAAATAAAAATGTGGGTTATTTTTTTGTTGTGCATACAGTATGCTTTGCTGCACTGTATGATCAACAATATCTTAAGAGAAAAACTCTTCAAATATTTCAACCGCTGTTTTACCGTATAACAGACAAGTAACATTTTCAAAGTTATCTTCGGATAAACTGGTTCATCTCACTATATTGTATTTGATTCTGTGTCCACACCGGTGTTCTTGGAACTGTTTCAATAATTGATCTTTCAAATTTATTGTTCAATTCTGGCAGACTGGAACAGCTTACTGATGTATCGTCACTTCGCGGAAGATGGTTCGTGACTTTACAAAATTTACGTTTTTTTATAGCCAGTGGTTCGTCATCGCTACTCAGTTCAGTTTCGTCATGTACGAGTATAGGCACAAATAACTCTAGGGTACCTGCAACATCTTCCACTTCTTCTTCTTCTTCTAGATTATTTTCTTCAAAATTATCTGTGTCAGTTAGCTCATCAGGTTCTGGAGGAATTATTGCAATGTCAATATCGTCAACATCCACAAATTCTTCCCAAAATTCTGGATCTTCTAAAGTTTCCGTTAACTGCTTCGTTGTTAGATACTTTCTAGAGCTCATGACTTTGTTATATAGTATTTTTACAAAGGTAAAGCAATAAAAGTTTTTAGGCTTCGAAAAACACCCACGTTCTTACTGAAGTTGTTTTCAGCCAATGTCCTAATAATGGGACACGAACATAAATAGCAAATTTTCAATAAATAAAAGAGTTGATGGCTTACCTTTTTAGTTGAATCACAAAATACGGCTATTCTAGAATATATTTTCAGAGTCAGTACAATATTTGAAAAAACAGAAAAATTTTTATACACGTTTCAACTATATGATGCACAAGTGCTTAAAAAACGTCAACTTTGAGATGCTATATAACTTCAATATTTCCAAGTTAACGCCATCTGACAATAAATATTGTAAATATATGTGAGTATTAAACTACAGTGCTGCATCTGATACAATTTTCTGCATCTGATACAATTTTCTGCATTTAAATAATATTTATGTGCAATAAAAGTTGCGTCCCATAAAAGGGACAATGGCCGGTAATGGGTTAAAAAAATCATTTGTTACTAGATTACAATTTACTTAAAATATTAAAGAAATTCAAAAGTTACTTAACGGCTGTTATTCAGTTTTCTATAATTTGCATAGAGATATTACAGTTTGTTTACTTAGATATCCACAACGTACCAGAAGCTTAATTAATACATCTTTTTAAATATTATTTCAAGTTAAAAAATATACTTCCGTTTGAACAGGAAGTTGCACGAAATATTTGTTTTCGTAATATTTTGGAATAATGATAAGTAGAAATATTTTGCATTTTTCTTTTAAAAAATTTATTTAATTATTTTACTTTCTTTTCAGGTAAGTGAAAACCGCTCGGCTTCGCAAGCTAGTTTACGTAAGTCTTCAATTACATTTAAAAATCAATAAAATTTATTTGTATTACGACATGTATCACGTGACGTCACAAAAACGTCAAAATTTCGAAAATCGTGTCCGAAATAATGGATTACATCGAATTCTCATTAAATTATTCGGCATCCCATTAAAATCGTTCGGATGCGACCGTCCGATAAAATGCTGAGTGATGATGTAAACAATTTTTTTTTTAAACGCTTTAATTTATCGAGTTTCTATTTTAGTTTCTCCCCGTTGAGTTGGTCGTGTCTGCCGGTTGACGTTAATATATTCTTTTTTCGTATTCGTGAAAAGCTGACGTATTGCATTTAAGTGGAATTTGAATTTTTTGTTTACATAAAATATTTCATTAAACACTTCAAAAGCAAAAATTTGTATAATAAAAAAGACATATTTTAAAATTTCTATATATAATTAATTCGGCATTCAGGTATCGCAATTTCCATAATTTGGGTAATTTTCCAAATTATTTTTTTTTTAATTAAATACGAGCACATTCAAAGCACGTCATTACCGAACACTAATGAGCAACGTATTGATGATGGCAACAACCTCAATTAAATTATTCAAAAATTACTCCACCCCAACACTTTCTGTATTTTTTTTTTAAATCTACGTGGCTATACGTTTATAATTAAGTAAATTGTTCCACGTCCTCGGCTTTTACGAAATAATTAGTTAAAGTGCGATGAATAAACAAACTTTAACCAAACGTACGGTGCGTTTAATTCATTTCGTTCAGTAAATGTACTTTGTGAATTTAGTTGATATAAACGTTTTCGTTAGGCTTTTCTGGTGAACCGGAGCTATCGGTGCAGATAACGCCGTTAAACGCATGAACGAGCTATCGAGTTGTAAGGAGCTTTGTGTTGATCTGTTCGTTTTAGTTCTCACCAAAAATGATATTCTTTCATACATTTTTAACTGAACTGATTTAATATTTTGCTATTCCTGTCCAGTTTTATTCGAAATTCGAACAAAAGAATAGCTTTTATATAGATTGTATTGTTACAGTAATATTATCCGTAGTTAAAATTCTATAGCAACAGAAACAAACGGATTAGGATTAGGCGAATATAACTAGCAGTTGATCGGCAGGAAATGTCCGCTTATAGAATCAGTTCATTGGAACTTTCAATTAAATCCTTAAAAATGGAAAATTGCGCTTAGAAAATCTTGGACATGTCAATCATAAAATCAACTCTGGAAACCATGGAAAATGTGTCTAGAATGCTTGGTTTAAAATTAAATCCAGTTAAATCGTTTATGTTGTTTGGAAATAAAAATTAATTACGATTTGTCAAAGACATCTTAAGTTTAAAAATTAATAATACGGATGGATGGAAAAAGGTTATTCTATGGGTTGGGTTCGCTTCGTAAATTGAAATAATTGAAATACAAAAAGTCAGTTTTTAAAATTTATAGTTTGATTGGCATAGGTTAGGTTCGCCCATAATTGAAATTCAAAAGGTAAGTTTTTAAAAGGGTTAGGTTCGCTCCGTAATTGAATTTTAAAATTTATAATTTATGGTTGAGTTGGCATTGGTTAGGTTCGCTGTGTAATTGAAATTATCAAATTATTTAAATTCAAAGGGTCAGTTTTTCAATTTTTAAAAATTTATAATTCATGGTTGGGTTCGCTGTTGAAATAACTTATAAGAACAATTGCCGCCGCAAAAAGTCAGCGCCCTTTGGCTATAGCCCATTTAGACCTGTGGTTAGGGTGAACCTGCGCTTTCCATTTTGTTAGACTTTTCACTTTTATATGAAATTTCGTTGATATTTCTAGTTGTTCTAACTGAACATATTGCTGTGTTATTTTCCCACCCCAGTAGAATAAATTACATTAATTTATTACTAAAAATAAAAATAATTTCAATTATTGTAGTTCTAAGTAAACAAAAACACACATTGTACTTAGGATTAATTTTTTAATTACATTATATTGTTAACTTTAAGTTAGTTGGTGCATGTTGATGAATAATTAAAGATAACAATACTCACCTGTGATTAATATTTTGACGTCCATAGTTAAAAATAAATTGTCACTTCGATTGTATCGATTTAGCTTCGATCTTTAATAAGCAAGGACGGACATCTTGACTGTAGATTTGTAGAAATTATAGGGCGTTGCCAGTACCAACGGCGGATAATTAAAAACACCAGCAATTTGAATTTGGAGTAATTTTTATTTAACAATCTTTTTAATTATATAAATTATAATTAATGTTTTGGTATACAGCCTGTTCACGAGAACATTCTACAATAGCTAACTTTTTTATTTAAAGAGATACAAAATTGGTTAAATAGACAAAGTTTAAATACCTTGCAATGCGAATTTCGCGCAATAAATTATAAAACAAAAGAACATCGCTTTACTAAGATACAAGCATACAGATTATTTTTTTAAATTGAACAACCTGTATATTTTTATATTTTTAAGTTGCTCTGGTTGCGTGCTATAATTAATTATCAGATAATTTTTTTCTAGGATCGCTAGTTAAGGAGTTAAAAAAAGTAATAAAAATCAAAAAGCAAATGAACTTGTTATCGATCCTCCCCTTGCAAAAATGTGTTTTACAAATGTTATTTATCCTTCGGACTGCACCAATATGTCTTATGCATCTCACATCAATAAAAATAAAAGAATTGTATTATAAATTATTTATTTACCACTATTATAATTATAATGAAATTTTGCAAAATTATTTTTTCAAAAACTCTTTTAATACCGGTTTTAGAGAAAAATTGTCTTATAATTATGTATTTATAGCACGCAACCAGAGCAACTTAAAAATATAAAAATATGCAGGCTGTTCAATTTAAAAAATCAATCTTTATGCTTGTATTATATAGCAACGCGATGGTCTTTTGTAATATGGCAAGGTACTTAAACTTTGTCCATTTAACCAAGTTTGTATCTCTTTAAATAAAAAAGTTAGCTATTGTAGAATATTCTCCTGAACAGGCTGTATAGGAATTAAATTAGTTTGTAGGTTAGTTTATAAGATTTAGGTTAGGAAATTATATTATTTTGTAAACATATTTATTTTAATTAGTGCATATATTTATAAACAATATTTCATATATTTTATTTAAATCCTCGGTAAAAAATCATATTTCAAAGCGAAATTAAAAAAAAATATATACCTATGCAGTGGTAAGTATTTTTGGTATTTTGAATTTAATTAATATTTTGGATTTTTAAACTATTTAATTTTAATTAATTTATCAAATACCACGGCAATACGAAGAAACGATTTAATTTTTAATTTCTTCAAAAAATGATCACTAAATTAAGAAACTGAATTTTAAATTCAGTTTATATCGTTAGTTTATTTTTCTTTTATTTTGACGTATTAGATTTCTCTTCGGTCTGAAATAAAGAAAGTAGTCTCACGAGGCAACAAAGCAGTAAAAACGATTTATTTTTATTCCCTAAAGAGTTCCATCTAACTACAATTTTTTTTCCTGGATTTTATTCCAACATAAACGTGTTAGAGTCCCACAAGTTCCTGATATAATTCGTCACCGACAAAATATTCTAAATCACATTCGAGGAAAATGTTAAACAAATAATTTTGGTCGATTACATTAATTATCCTGTCATATCATCTTTAACATCATTGTCGATTAATCTGGCAGCCACGCACAAATTATGACATATCGTTGAGTAATGACTAATGACATCAACGTTATCGTCGTGATAACCAATCGAAATTAAATATTCGATTAATCGGCTTAATCGCAGACAATATGTCGATCCGACAGTTTAATTTTCAGTTCGATGCGTTCGATGATCGATTTCGTAAATAAAAGTATATAATTTATTTATTATAACCGCTATTGATTTTTAAGGATTTCGTACAAAAATGGAGACCACTTCAATCACAACAAAAAAATAATCGATTGTGTAAGTTCTGGTGTAATTGTACTCGCTGCTCTTTCCATCGCGCTCTGAATGTAATTGAAATTAATAATAAATGGCAAAGCTCGGGCGAAATGCAAGCAAGCAAGCAAACTTGGAGAAAACCGTACGAACACATCCCTTCGTTTATTTCCTCTTTCGGCCTATCGATATAAAATTTTGTTATTGGATGGGACATCTTATCTGTTAACGGTCGAATAGCTACGAGGAAAAGAAGCTTGTATGCTTTATTTGCAGATGATAAAAAATGATGAAATCCTCAATTTGCGTTAAATTTCTTTCGTGTTTTGAGTTGGACTTTTTACTTTATTTATTCGAACGTGTTGCGGATCTTAATAAAGAAAAATATCCACATAATTGGGAAAAATCGTCTTGTCCGAGACCATTTCTCAAAGCGAGATAATGGGGCTTGGCATCCGCCTCATCAAAGAAATATTTCGGTTTGGTCGTAATATGGCTCATTAGTCGTTACATGTATTAATTGCAAATTCAAATGGCGTGTACTTGCCTAGGTCAGAATCGTTCTTGCAATTACCGCAGTATAGTTACGTGTTAATTATATTACCAGCGAGTTAGTAATACAGTTTCGATTGACATTCCGTTTTCCTGCATGATTCTATTCGCTGGGGAATGATGTTTGACATAGTATGTACATAAGTACCATCTAACGAGCTCTATAAATTCAATTAAGAAAAAATCGTTATATTCTTCAATTGCTTGTGGGTTGTTTTCTTGAAGCTTCCAAAAGATGTTTGATCAGTTTGTACAGAATATAAATAGATAAAATGAATAATTTCTCTTTTTGAAGTAACTAACAGAAACAAATTTTATACACGGTTTATGAGTTTTCATTCCACAGTAAATATTTCCTTCAACATCTCATGGTGTTTGGAATGCCGTTCTTATGTTGCGCTGCCCTCATTAATTTCTTTCATATTTTGTTTGTTTGTAACTCTTAATTCAAAATAACTGTAAAAAAAAACGAACGGCAATAGCAATATAAACATAGAACATCTCGCATATCTATACAGTGCGATCCAAAACTTCCCCCCATGATAACTTTTGAACTTTTGAACGTTATGAGAAAAAACAAGTCGATTTTTAATTTTTACGTACAAAATTTTGGTGTTGCCTTAAATTCAATTCCGCTTCCGGTGAAACCGGAAGTGATGTCAACTTTCTTATTTTAAATGGAACATCCTGTATATTTTGACGTTTTTGAAAGACAACGCAGAGACGAATCCAACGATACCGCATATGTTCAACTTTAATTTGAAAAGTAGCAAGATTGGCAGCAATAATTTTTCTGTAATGTTATTTTTTTAAGCAAAATAATCCAGAAGTTCTTAAAAAAGATTTATTTGTTTATTATTTGTTTTGTAGCTAATTAGTTAGTAAATGTCTATTAATGGTTTTTCTTGTTATTTAACACTAAAAATGTTTATTGTCTTACGGCTAACTAAGGAACACATAAAGAAAATGGCGGAATAGTTATTGCTGCATATCTTAATGCTTTTCAAAGTAAAGTTGAGCATATGGTATCGTTGGATTCGTCTCTCCGTTGTTTTTCCAAAAACGTGAAAATATACAGGTTGTTCCATTTAAAATAAGAAAGTTGACATCGCTTCCGGTTTCACCGGAAGTGTAATTGAATTTTTGACAACACCAAAATTTTGTACGTAAAAATTAAAGATCGACCTATTTTTTCTTATAACGATAGCTTCAGCCGTTCAGAAGTTATCATGGAGGGGAAGTTTTGGACCGCACTGTATAAATAAAAATCAATTTCCACATGTATGACGGAGCATCACTTGAGAACGGCTCGACCGAAAGACCGAAAGAAAATTTTTAAAAAATCAACGGAGAACGTCGGAAATTTTGATGGTATTTTTATAAGAAAAAGAAAATCTACGGACCGGCGAGAGCAGTACTAGTTTTAAATAAAAATAAACAACATTTATAAAAACGGGACCAAGCGACCAATTAAACTTAAAGTTGAGAGAAAAAACGTTAAAAATAACCCACTCTCATACTAAAATTTCAAAGCTTTTAAATGCTGAACACAATATCACATTCTTTTTGTTCTGTGTGAATTACAGGATATTGAAGCACAGAAATAAACAACAGAACATCTGTGGCACAAAGTCAAAGAATTCATACTAGCAGTTGTTGAAAATCACAAATAAGAAATGAAACGAACTCATTGGTGGACTGAAAATTTAAAAATGCAGTCAAGGAAAGAGAAAAATTGGAAGAAATATTTAAATCATGAGAAATACAAAAATGAAAAAAGAAAGGTCGAAAAACTAAGGAAGCAAGCAAAGAAACAAGCTTGGATTGAATTTGGCGAAAAATTGAAAAACGGACAATCAAAAACTATTGTTTGGGAATCTTAAAAAGTCGATACAAAACAAAGTTCCCACACTAAAAAGTATAAAAGACGTAAACGGAGAGCAATTAATAGAAGAAGATCAGATTACGGAGAGGTGGAGACAATTGAAAAAAAAAAAAAAAAATAAAGCTACCGGAGGAACTGAAAAAGTGACAACAAAAGAAGAGCAAGATATACAGAGAGAAACGGACGATAAGAGACAATAACAAACATAACCTAGAAGACATACAAGATAACATTAAGAGATTAAAACTAGGATAACACCATATGATATGATAAAAGAAGAAAATGAGCAAATGATGGAATTATTAATTTGAATAATGAATAACGTATTGACATCAGGTGAAGCGCTGAAAGATGCCAAGAGATTGGACAAAATAAGGAAAACAACATACAAAGAAAGGTTAAAATTACACAAACAACAATGGAGGAAGGACAGTCAACTTAGATGGCTGGGGCACGTAATGAGGATGAATAAGGAAACTGGGAAAGATTTAGAAAAGCATGGATAGAATAAATAAGATAAACAGCTGAGAAAAGAAAAATAAAATTGAATGAACTAAGAAATAGGACGTAGGATCGAAAAGAATGGAAATGTGGAAAAGAGACCACAAGAGTAATTTACACCGCCTTACACATGCAGGTGTAGAAAGGCTTCAGGCTTAAAAAATAATGTTTTTGTTTGATTAAAAGGAATAAGGATTAGTCTAATAAGAATTTAGTTACGTTATCCATAGGAGAAGGTACATTTTATTTATTTATTTAATTTTCCCCTTTGTTCTGCCACCTCAACAGTTCGAACCCAATTACAGAGCGTCATCTTTCATCCCTACACATTCTATTTTTTTTCTCAGCTCTCTTTTTCTCGTGTTGCAGTTTTCATCAAACCATGACGCCATTTTGTCTTTTGATTTAATTCTTTGTCACAATTTTTTGTGTTATCGCTATCAATAACAAAAATTGTTATTCTTGCTATGTTTCTCGCTTTAAGCATTCTTGAATTTCTCAAAATTTAATAAAAGTTGAGAGAAATCGTATGTAAATGAAAATGGGGAAAATAAAAAAAATATTGAAATAAAAAACACGTGTGGACGTGTATCACATTAACATGTAAAGTTTTCTTTCAGTCATTTCTGAAAATATTTAGGGAATTGAATAATTTTTTTTTTATTATAGATTTGTTATTTTTTGAATCTTCGTATTTTTTTTTTGATTCAATAGTTTCGTTGACTTACGAACTCAACTGCTGTATTAATTCTCTAACTCTAAAGCATACTAAAATATTCTCAATAAATTCCAGAGAAATTTTCTAACAAGTTACGCTTTCCTCACATTATTAAAGGAGGAAAATTATTACCGAACTTCTCCACGTAGATCAAATATAAGGTTATAATTTCGTCACAATATTAATCGTCCGCGTCGTAGCCGGTAAATTTGAATACTTCTGTAACTTCCAACCAATTTAATCGAATAGGACGAGGCATTAAATAAGAGTGATTGCAAAGACGTCACCAAGATGTTCCACTGTTAGTCAATTAATTGCCTCAAATAGTTTTAGTTGCAATCAGGTGCGAGGGTGATTTAATATGGTGACTGCAAACTACAATTTAAGGGTTTTGGATGCAGTAACGTTCGATTTAAATTTGGATTTTAGTTAATTATCGGTTGATGTATTTGCAGACAAACACCGTTGATGTGCAACGGTGTTTATTGTTCTGTTATTGTTACTCAAGGAACTATTTTTATGGCACACATGCTACTTGTATTTGTCATTAAACATCTCGAAGTTTACGTTTGTGCATGTCAGTACTTCACGTGCACGTTAGTCACGTTTTATTCCGTACATCCTATATGAATTGGAAGTCGTCAAGATGAAGTGAAATAAGGATGTGGTATGTATGTACTTGTATATACAGTGCGAGTGTAAAGTAAGGAATAAAATTAAATTTTTATCCCTAATTGTTGGCAATTTTCCTCGGACAGGCCAATTTTTATTTTTGAATCTCCATCTTGTGGTATAAATTATACCTTTCTATCCCAATCAGTGGCGGCGTAAAGGGGGGCAACTCGAAAAATTTTAATGGCAACGGGGGTCAAATGTTACGTTTTCGGAAAGAACGTTTCATCCTCTACCTAGCAGTTAAACCTTTTTTTAAATCGGTCGATTAAAACAAGAAAAAAATAGGATGTCATTTTTCAATTTTTAAATATTCATATCACTAGTCTCTGACTTATTCCGTTGTCCAGAGCTAATTATCTGGATGTTCGAGGTGGATTTTCTTGTAGGGCGAGTAGGGTATCAAGCCTAGTGTCAAGGGGGATCTTCGGGCGTCCAGTCCTGGGCCGATCTTTAATATTCTCTTCTTCCCAGAACTTGGTTTCTATTTTGCTAACTGCTGATTGGGTGATATTTAGATCATAAACGGCGTTTATCACCACAACCGAGCATAATTACTATTTGAATCTTTTCTTTCTCAGTTAAACGTTCCATTTTCTTTTTAACCCAACTTAGAACTTAATAAATCAAACGCAACAAGGCAGTTCGTTCAAAATTTGACTCACCAATCTGATTACCCACAATACAACTAACTGACAGACGATATAGCGATAAGCAAAAACAAAAACGTCTCACCGAAAAAAGTCAAACAGAGATATTAGTCATGGAATATTGAAAGCTATTTTTTTCTTGTTTTAATCGACCGATTTAAAAAATTGTTCCACTGCAAGATAGAGGATGAAACGATCTTTCCGAAAATGTAACATTTGATCCCCGTTGCCATTTAAATTTTTTGTCGGCGTTCCGTTCCGCCGCCACTGGTTGGGATAGAAAGGTATAATATATGCCAAAAGATGGGGATTTAAAAATAAAAATTGACCTTACATTCATTAAAAAAAAAAAAAAAAAAACGGTACAAATTTTCGTCAATGAATTGTTATAAAATTTACAACAAATTCATGAATATATACAGGATGGTATTAAAGTGGAATATTTAAAAAAAGCGAACTTAACCGGTTTTTTAAAAAACGCTGAAACAGGTCGATTTTAGATTTTAAAAATACACATTAATACGTGCGATTCACCTTCCAAGTTTCATTTGTTTTGTAGTTATGACGTCATAACAAAAAAATTTAAATGACAACATAAATTTTGCAGTGGAATCCAATAGTGATTTGTCTATCATTTATGACCTTGCAAAAAAATCATAAGGTTGCACTAAAAAAATTTTGAGAAAAATCGATCTGAAAATTTAATGTTGATATTATTCTAGATAACAAATAGTTCAGACCAGCCATACTCAACCTTTTTTTGTCTCGGGCCACATACATATACGTTTCCTACGTTACGCGGGCCACAGCATAGTATGTATGTATGCACATATAAAAGCATAGCGGGCCGCAGGTTGAGTATGGCTGGTTCAGACCATGAACGGTACGTAACTTTCTTGTTGAAGTACCTTTCGTTTTTATCTTAAAACCTTTGTAGCGTATTGAATAATCAAGATACCATGATAATAATAGTAATAATAATGTTCAGCTCGATTTTTCTCAGAATTTTTTTTATGCAACCTTATGATTTTTTTGCACAGTCACTATCGGATTCCACTAAAAAAAATGTATGTCGCCATTTAAATTTTTTTGTGATGACGTCATAACTACAAAACAAATGAAAGTCGGAAGGTGAATCGCACATATTAATGGGTATTTTTAAAATCTAAAATCGACCTGTTCCAGCGTTTTTTTAAAAACTGGTTGAGTTTGCTTTTTTTTTAAATATTCCATACTTTAATCCCAGCCTGTATATAAGATATATTTTTTAAATAGCCGCTTTGCATGCTTCAAATTTATGTGGTTTATTTATAAAATATTTTATTTAAAGCTCATTATTAGCAGGAGACCGGCTTTAATTAACCTCTCCGAAGGAAACTACCCCGTCGACGTGTACCAGAATAACTTATTTATTTCAAGATCTTATTTCAGTTTTCGGGCCAATTCAGTTTGATTCTGAATTATTCTGATTTTCCTTACGTGATTTATCCGACGTTCTAAAAACGATCTACGTAGATCGAGATACGTCACGTATTTGACACTCTTTTGAAATGTTCAATACATTTTTACGTCTTCATACAAGTGTTAAATATAAAAAAAAGGATATATAAACGACGATCGATTTAACAATTTTTATATTTAAAATATATAACGGAATGATTCTTATAATAGGACGACATCTGTCAAACAAATCTGAAATAAATTATTTATATGAATGATTCGGAATTTAAGAAACACGATGGATATATTAAAAAAAAAATGTTTTTTTTAAACGAGTTGCTAAAAATACAAGTCCTTTTGACCTTTTTACTATTGGCTGTTTAGAAATGATTTTGCAGCAGGAAACGTGATATTAAAAGATATCATGTAAAAGTAAAAGAAACATATTTAAATAAGCTATTGAAAGACGAGTTCTTTTATGTCTTATAAAATAAAACCTTTATTTGGCATTAATTCCTACATTAAATTCTATATCTATTCTATATCTTATATAGATTAGATATTAGGTGGAGTTAAACTTGAAGTTTCTTGAAAAAATTTTCTGAATGTTTTCTACGAATAGATACCTTGGATCTTTGAGATCGAATTATGTTACGATTTCATAATAATGTGCGTTAAAAGAATGACAAGCAAGAAGCGAAAAACAACCGATACTTTCATTATCAAAGTCGGCACAGACAATCATTTAGAATCACTCTGTACAACGTGTGTATAAAATGTGTCACACAAACAAATCTAAATCTAAATGTCACTTGTAAATTGGTATAGATGAGGCGGCAAAGCCCATTTGACCCACATTCTTTTATAAACACATTGTATGTACATTCGATAGCGGGTGCCGCATATATCGACACAACATGAATTTTAGAGAAAACCGCTTAATGTGAATGTGAAAAGTGAGAAAATAGAGTAGGAAAGAATAGTGGGTTTCGCTGCCTAGTTTTTCTATAATATTTAATACGCTAGGCCGCTGCGGAAGGCGTCGTTTTTCCAGTCTGAGGTTCGGATATACTGAAAAAATCCATTTAATTTAACTCGCGGAAATTAAATGTTTATTACAATAAAATGTATATCAACAATGCCCTATAGGTACCTACATATTTCAGAAAAAACAAATTTTCTAAAAAATTATAAATTAAACACAATTCGACACTCAATTTTTTTAATTTGTATCGAAGTGGAGGGAGACTATTTTGTCTTTAAAGTGTATGTCACCGTTAAACTAGGTTGACCAGATTTCCAATCCATTAATGCTGTACAAATTCATATATGAACACTGGCCACCAAATACAGTTTGAGAGAGATTTTGTTAGGTTCACTGCGTGACTGAAATTCAAAAAAGTAGATATGTGAGTTGGGTTCGCTCCGTAATCGAAATTCAAAAAATTTAATAAAGAGACAATCATTTTAAAATTTAATTTTGTATGGGATGGGTTCGCTCCATGACTGAAATTCAAAATTCAAACAAAGTAAGCGGAGCGAACCCAACCTATATATGGTTCACTCCGTAATTGAAATTTAAAAAAGAGACAATTATTTTAAAATTTAATTTTGAATTGGTTGGGTTCGCTTCATGATTGAAATTCAAAATTCAAAAAAAGTAAACGGAGCGAACCCAACCTATATAGGGTCGGCTCCGTAATTGAAATTAAAAAAATTTAATAAAGAGGCAATTATTTTAAAATTTAATTTTGTATGGGTTGGGTTCGCTCCATGACTGAAATTCAAAATTCAAAAAAAGTAAGCGGAGCGAACCCAACCTATATAGGGTTCGCTCCGTAATTGAAATTAAAAAAATTTAATAAAGAGACAATTATTTTAAAATTTAATTTTGTATGGGTTGGGTTCGCTCCATGATTGAAATTCAAAAAAAGTAAGCGGAGCAAACCCAACCTATATAGGGTTCGCTCCGTAACTGAAATTTAATAGAGACAATTATTTTAAAATTTAATTTCGTGTGGGTTGGGTTTGCTCCATGACTGAAATTCAAAAACAGTAAGCGGAGCGAACCCAACCTATATAGGGTTCGCTCCGTAATTGAAATTAAAAAAATTTAATAAAGAGGCAATTATTTTAAAATTTAATCTTGTATGGGTTGGGTTCGCTCCATGACTGAAATTCACAATTCAAAAAAAGTAAACGGAGCGAACCCAACATACATAGGGTTCGCTCCGTAATTGAAATTTAAACAATTTAATAACTTATGCAATGTTTGAAAAAATAGGCGGGCCGCATTGTAAGGTATTGGGGCCCCGTGTTCGACACCAATGCTGTTCACACACATACAAACTCCTTTAGGTTGTGTGGGTCGGGTTCGCTCGTTCAAAAGGTAACAAACTCTCTTATTATTAAGAGAGTACAAAAGCAGTAATGCTGGACGTTTTGCTATACATTTGTGCATGCTGTACAGCTAAGTTAAACTAAATTTCTAACCAATCCTGTATATAATGACTAAATCATTTGATTTGTGTCATATTCTTAAGCTTTCATTAAATTAATATTGTAATTTTTATTAACATTTTTATAAAATTTTTTTAGTATTAATTAATTATAAATTTGCTTTAAATATTATCACAATGTGATAGAGTCTTTCAAAAAGAAAAACTCAGTAATATGGAAGAATTATTGATCAGATTTTTAGTTCTATTTGACGGAAACATATTTCTATAAGTGATTCTATAAGTAATTTTTATTTTTAGAAGTTAAAAACAAAAGTTTTATCATAATTTTAAGAAAAAATAATATTATTTAAAAATAAGTATACATTCTGGGATTAAAGTATGCAATATTTAAAAAAAGCGTACTCAACCGATTTTTAAAAAACGCTGAAAAGGAAATATAGTAGTAGTAGAGCTTTTTATTCCATGGGACATAGGGAGGTAAAAAAAAAATGTAAAATTTTTATTATCATGGAAAATAAATTATAAACAAATAAAAGCATCGCATGAGAAACCAGAGATGTATAAAAATAAGATATCTGTCAAACTATAAAACATGGATAGAAATCTCCGGCTTCTGATTGATAAATTTACAGAAATGTACCGATAGATATACTATGTTCTGATAAAGACGTCTGTGAACTCGAAACGAAGGTGGATGTACGAGTCACTATTACTTTGGGAGCACGTGGTGCATGGAAACATCCCCGCAGGATCACGATGGTGGGGGTGGCGTGCGCGTGCTCTCTGATGTCAGAAGTGCTTACATTTACTACATATCTCTGCTAGTGAAATACACGTGTCGCGATCTTGTTACGTTCTGCGATCACTCCGGGTTAGAAATTTGAAGCTAAAGTTCTGTGATTTTACCAAAACACAACTATGTGATTTGAAAAGTTAGGTATGTCGTTGTTAAAATCTCGAGCATGTAATAAGAAGCTTTGTGGCCGTGGTGTTTTTTTGTCTTGCTTAACTTTATTTTGTGTTTAATTTATTTAATAGGTGGATGAAATTATTTAAATTAAAAAAAAAAAAAACGTACTGTGATATCCAATATAGCTTGACCAGTTTGATAAGAAGTTATTTTCCTTATAAAAAAATTTTGTATGAAATCTTCAGGACTGAAAAATTTTCAGGCAACATAACATAAACATTTTCCAATTAGAAATTACTTGGCGTTAATGCATGTGCCGCGCAAAATCGTTTTACTGTGTCAAGTTCGACGAAATATAAACATGTTTGTTTTCTTTGGACGATTGAACAAATTTATTATTCTATTTGAAGGCGGTGTACTGTTTTATCTACAAAACATCACGCGCGCTGGCTGCATTAAACTTCGACAAATTGAAAGTGCGTTCGTTGACGTCAGTTAAACGGCAGAAGTTTGTAATTTAGTTTACTTTAATGCGGGTTAAATGATCACTTTGAACAAAATTACTTTTATAACGACCTGTTTGGTGTTTTATTAGCGACTTTAATAGTCTTGTATTTAGGTTAGTTTCCCGTTTGTCTCAGGAAATTTGAAGCTCCTTGATTGCTTAAAGCAGCTATAGATTTTCCGTAACAAAGATTTTGAATCTTGTATTGAAATAATCTTTATTATATTTATTTATTTTATTATTATGTTTTTGTGAAAAAACATAGGGTTGAAAATTTATATTTCCCAATTTTTGTAAATGCTTGGTGTAATACTTTTTAACTTTACGCTCAATTAAAATAATTTTAATAACTAATAAAATTAAATTTGTTTTCAGAGACGATCACAATTTATTCCGGATTTCAGTTGCTCATTTGTTGATGAAATTTCAATTGTTTTTACGAACAAACCTAAAAATATAAATCGTCTTTAAAATATGGGGCAGAATTAATCAATCAATATAAATCGATATCCTCAATTTCTGTTTGTTTTGGAGAATTCAATTCATTTTAATTAAAGTAGTTTAAATCATATTTCCAGACTTTCTTTTCATAAGTCGTCACTCCTTATACCTATAATTTTCTAATATACAGGGTGGGCCACTTAAGCGTATTTCCTCGATAACTCCATTGCTATTAGAGATACGAAAAAATGTTCAATACAAAAGTTATTTGGATTTATAAGTTGCACATTATAAAAATATTTTTAAGGTTGTCGAACTTCCGGTTATATAGGAAATGCATACGAACTTCGTTATTTTAAATGGAACAGCCTATATATTATTGCATTTTTTAATTTCCCGTCAAATTTAAAGGTCACTTCATTAACCATATATTGTATGTAAGTTGTACCGTTTCGGTGTTATTTAACTTTTT